>QFAX02000456.1:0-165451 GCA_003412495.2 Echium plantagineum
TTTCACTATATTTTTTATTTATTTTTTATTATTAAAATGATTAACTATTTTATAGTACAGTAACAATTAATTATCAATTTATACAATTATGGAGGCTCTTATTATTCCTTGCCTGTCTTACTATAAATCTATCTCCTAATCGAACAAATTTAGTGCCAATCTCATTTTGAAATAATAAACAATCGAAATGGCAGAAGAAGGTGTAAAACACTTTGTTCTCAACACCGGAGCTAAAATACCGTCGGTTGGGCTGGGCACGTGGCAGTCCGATACTGGCCTCCTTGGCAAGGCTATTGATTCCGCTATTAAGGTCTCAATATTCACCTTCTCTATCGACTATCATTTTACGATATTAATCAATTTTGTCCCTCCATCCCAATTAAGAATAATACCAATAGGCAATATTCATTCCGTTAGCTTCACATGAACTAAATTTAAAAGAGATGATTTTGTTATTAACACGTTAAATTACATTTACTTTAATTTAAGGTGGACAATTGTGCATTTAACATTTCAAATAAGCTCATTAAACAAATTTAAAAGATAAAATTAAAAAAACAGAAAAAAGACTATCCTTCCCATTTGCCCTTCCACCCATCCCCCTCCACGGCTGATCGTTATACACACACTCAAATAGTGGGTCACTGTAGTATGAAATGACAATTTTGCTCCTCCTCCTATTTCGAAGTGTAGTAGGTAAGGAAATTGAATTGGGGGGTAAAATAGTCATTTAGTGCAATAGTAATCTACTATTTGGGTGTGTATAGTGGATCCCCCTCCACTGTGACATGCCTTAGATCCAGGGCCGGTCCATAGATTTTTGAGGCATAATGCGAAATAAAAATGGGGCCCTCGATATATATAATAAAAATATAGATTTTCGAGAAATCACCTTTATTCATTGAAATGCAACATTAAAATTACAAGATTACACAAAACGATATCTTCGAGCATTGTTTGATGC
The DNA here is from genome assembly GCA_003412495.2 of Echium plantagineum. Lineage (NCBI taxonomy): Eukaryota > Viridiplantae > Streptophyta > Magnoliopsida > Boraginales > Boraginaceae > Echium > Echium plantagineum. The sequence goes on from QFAX02000456.1 coordinate 965, forward strand.
AAAATTTCATTTAATTGATCACTAGCTATAAGATACTTTTAGAAAAGAATTTTTCAAGAGCTCTTCTTTGTGATATAACCAATTCGTTTTCACGGTTTTTTCTTTTATTGTTTCCGGATAAATATTTGCGAGACAACATATTATAAAATAGACAAACAATTATTAATAAACAAGTAACCAATAGAATATAAAATAAAAAAATTATAAAATTAAGCAATGAACAAAAATAAAGTATGCAATTAATTAAAATAAATCAATTAACAAGAGACAAAAAGAATGATATCACCTGAAATTTAATGAAACAATTCTAATTCTTCAAATTGAAAAAGCAATCTGCCTCACCGGATACCAATTCAATAAATGGATTACTGATTTATTTTATGGGTTTTTCTAAAATGTGCCCTTATGGCACAGGTTAAGAAATTAATAAAGGAATATAATTGCTAATTAATTGGACTTGAAATTTGAATGTTACCTTCTATGCTTACGAAGGTTACCTTATATATTTACGAATATTAAATTATATTACCATATTAAGTGCTTAACATGTGCCCTAAGGGCACATTTTAGTAAAACCCTTATTTTATTAGATTAATAATATTGCATTGATTCTGATCTCATATTATGAGAAAATTTGCTTAGTACTTCTACTTATACAACTAATATAATCCCTTCGTTCCAAAATAGTTAACGTCCTAGCACTATTTTTTTGTTCCAAAATAGTTGTCGTTTTAACATTGAAAATTGTACTTTTACATTTTTAATGAACTTTTTGACTATTTTTATTCTTGAAATTAGCAACCAACCAATGATATAGTTCAAAATAATTGTATTTCTACTTTTACAATGTTATTTTTGACAACTTTTAATTTTTTTAATCTATGTGCAAATAGCTCAAATGTCAACTATTTTGGAATGGATGGACTATTATATAAGAAAGATCGAAAGACTAAAAAAGTACTAGTAACCTAAGTAGACATTAGTTCTGTTTCTAAGTTATCCTAATCTCAATAAATAATGTTTCATGTTCTTTGTACATAATTTGATTATTAAACGTTACAATAATAACGTTATAAAATTAATAGTTAACCTAGTTCATAGTTTTATGCTAATGTTTTATATCGATATTAGTTCATCATTTTTCAATTATGAAATTACAAAACTTAACACTTATTTAACAAATATAATTTTTAAATATATAATTTAATTTCTAATTTTTAAATCAGTAAAATAAAATATATATATATAATTTCTTTTTTAAAATTTTGGGGCCACTTCCAAAACGGGGCCTAGTGCGACCGCGCCCCCAGCCATGGTAAGGGAGGCACTGCTTAGACCTGTCCTCTTTACATGATGAGAACCGATCATAGAAATTACATGATGAGAACCGATCATAGAAATTCTGACTTTCTGTAAGACTCCTAATCACTACGTCATGTGATGTTCTCCTATTAGTATCTAATCGAATTGCTGGTCTCTTGTGCTGTGCTGAACTACTGACCATGTTTTGTTTTCTACAACTGCAGGTTGGATATCGTCATATCGATTGTGCTGCTGTGTATTGCAATGAAAACGAGGTAAACTACCTTGCTCTATTTACTGCTGCTACAGGAGAATTGATGATCCTATTAAGTTGTGCACATTTTCTTACTGGTTATCATCACTTGTATTATTTTACATGAGCTTTAATAATTTTCTAACCAGTACCACAATGTAGCATTACATTCATACTAAGCACACATGATGTTTGTCTCTTGTATTATTGGGGACTTGAATGTCATGATTGTATACGATACACTGGAGCATGAATGAGCGTGACTGGATATGACTTGTAGCATTACATTCCGATCCATGATTTCTTTAATGTCGTTATATCTGACATTATTTAGAGGTGATCTTTAGCTGAGAAGTCGAAGTAGAACAAAACTGTGCTTTTTCAACTTTGTCATAACCAAAACTCTGGAATTGTAATCTGTAACTTTTGGCGCTTTGTACATGATCAGTTCCTTGTCATCATTTGGCACACGTTTGTGTATTGTAACATTTGTTTATATGACTCGGGGGATATATGTCCAGATGTTTATCCAAGTGGATGCTTTATTATCAAGGAATCCATGGAGTTTCAAAACCTGCAAATGACTCGGAAGCCGAATATGATGTACAATGGATATCGCTAATCAGATTATAGTTTCTGTAATGACTTTGGATAGTGCACTTCTAAGTTTATATAACTTTCTTCGGTTTACTTGGTAATCATAATCTCCTTTCAGGTTGGCACAGTTCTGAAGAAGCTATTTGAAGATGGAGTCGTAAAGCGGGAAGATCTGTTCATTACATCTAAACTCTGGTATTATTTTTGCAGAGACACAAGCAGTCAGACTTTTGACTAATTTTCAGTTATTCACTTATTTCTTGAACGCAATTAACTAGACAGATACTACTCCATCTATCATTGTGTCATAAGGCTTTGAATAGTAACAATCACAGTTTTCTGATTTATAAATAACAAATATTGATAAACTACTTAGATATTCTTACATCATTTTCAGGAATACGGAACATGCACCCGAAGATGTACCTGTGGCTTTAGATCAAACACTAAAAGACTTGGAACTTGATTATCTTGATCTGTATCTGGTAAGCATTTCTTGAATAATTGCATTTACGTGGCCTTAATGTCAAGACAGTCTTGTTCTTTTTGTCGACAGTCAACCTTTAATATATAACAGTTCCACAGAACTCGAAGAAAGACAGTAAAGTACTTTCCCATAAATGGGATAACTAAAGAACAAACTTTGCAATTGTCTCTTGCTGAATGTAAACTGATTCACTTTTTTGTTTCTCTCAAATGAAGATTCATTGGCCTGTCCGGATGAAAAAGGGATCTTTTGGCTTTCAGCCTGAGAACTTTGAGCGAACAGATATACCTAGCACGTGGAGAGCTATGGAAGCACTCTTTGATTCTGGGAAGGTCAGAGCTATTGGAGTTTGCAACTTCTCTACCAAGAAATTGGGGGATCTGTTGGATATAGCACGTGTTCCTCCTGCAGTCAATCAGGTCGAGTGCCATCCTTCATGGAAGCAGCAGAAACTGCAGGAGTTCTGTAATACCAAGGGCGTTCATTTATCTGTTAGTACACATTTTCTCTATGTGTAAATCTGCTATTTGATTTGTTGTGGAAGGCCAAAAAGAAAATTTCAACAAGCGGTTTGGTTTCTCTTTTTGTGATCTCATTGATTAATGTTCACTATAATATCACTTCAGGGATATTCTCCCCTTGGTTCTCCTGGGACAACATGGTTGAAGAGTGATGTGATTAAGCATCCAGTTTTACTAAATGCTGCAGAAAAATTGTGGAAGACTCCTGCCCAAGTTGCCCTTCGTTGGGGGTTGCAAATGTCTCACAGTGTACTGCCTAAAAGCACTACAGAATCACGGATAAAGGAGAATCTAGAGATCTTTGACTGGTCCATACCAGAAGATTTGCTTGCGGAATTTTCTGAAATTGAGCAGGCAAGATTTGCTGAGGAAAACGTGAAGAATTGCCATTTGATGAGCTTGTAAGGCCCGAATAAAGGGGAAAATAGGGCGGCTATAATATAAGTAGGCCGTTTGCTAACGTTATTCTTCCACTATGTTTTGTCCCACTAATAGTAATTTTTTTATTAATGTTTTGTGAAAACGTGAAAACGGATTCATAATATTAATCCTGCTTGTTCAATTTATTCAACCCGAAGTAGATCATGCATTCATGCCGTTGACAAATCTATTGAGTGGCACGTATAAGTTTTGGTCAGAAGATTACATGAAGTTTGAAGTGCATGTGTTACATGCGGGTATATATAATTCCAAGGCCCTACTTTCCAAGGCCCCAACGAACCAGTGAATCTAAGGTTGGATATTCATTCCAACCAATGAATTCAAGGTTGGAATGAATATCCAACCTTAGATTCACTGGTTCGCTATATAATAATGAAAAATTGAATTGTTGTTTAGAACCGAACCAATGAATCTGAGGTTGAGTATTCATTCCAACCTTGAATTCATTGGTTGGAATGAATATCCAACCTTAGATTCACTGGTTCGTTGGGCCTTGGAAAGTAGGGCCTTGGAATTAGTTTTTACCGTTACATGCCTGTGTACCCAACGCAGCCCCACCCCCCTCATACCCCCACATAAGCACATGAGGACGGGCCAGTTCAGTCAATGATGCTGAATAAAATTGTAGGAATAGCACATTTTGAGATTTTTTATCAATTTATAGCACTACTTTCCATTTTTTACATTAAATAGCACTAGAAGGGGGCAAAATGACTAAATTGCCCCCCAATATTTGATTACACGTTTTTTACGACTTTTTTATTTATTTTCTGACTTCTTTTTTTTCGACTTTTTTTTTTCAATTTTTATTTATTTTTTGAAGATTTTTAAAATTTGTTTTTTTGATTTTTTGATTTTTGTTTTTTTTTTCTTTCTCTTTTTCCTAGTAAAAGAGGTTCGATTTTGGTCATTGTTTTAGCTAAAAGTTTCGATTTTCGTAAAAAAAAGTTCGGTTTTCGTAGTTCTTTTAGCTAAAAATCGGGAAAAAACTACGAAAATCGAACATCTTTGTGAAACAACTACCAATCTAACACTTTTTGGCAAACAACTACCAAAACTACCAAACTTTTTGGCAAACAACTACCGAACTTTTAACAAAGATTTTTTTTTTAAAAAAAAAAATTCAAAAAAAGAAAATCGAAAAAAAAACGTAAAAAAATCGTAAAAGAAATCAATTTTTTTAATTAAAAAAAGTGTATTAAAATATCAGGGGGCAATTTAGTCATTTCATCCCCCTCGAGTGCTATTAAATGTAAAAAATAAAAAGTAGTGCTATAAGTTAATAAAAAGTCTCAAAAAGTGCCAATCCTACAATTTTCTCCTGAATATTGCTTATATGTACATAAGGAGAAACTTATAATAGGGGTGCTTTATTCCATTCATGTTTACATGTCAGACGCGTATTTTACGGTTGCAGTTTATTCTAACTTATTTTGTGGTGCAGTCAGCTTGTAGTGAGAATGTAATAATGTAATCAGGGCAGTAGTATGTGTATATGCAAGTAATGCAATGTTGATCACTTTTCAGAGCTAATCTGTGAGAAGAATTTCTAAAGGGTGTACGTTTTAACTCTTTTGCCTGACTAATCTTACGGTTTTTAACTTTTGAGTCGAGGCTGGTCAGTGGCGACTGGTTTCTCCATGAGACGTTTGGCAGTTATAGAACATATTGTAGTCTTAATGAAGTTACTGAATTCAATAAAAAACGTTTATCTAAAATATGTCTTATGTACATATATTAACAATTTTAAGGATACATCTGACGAAATTATTAGATGAAGATATTGAATACCCCTGTTATTTTATAATTGTCGTTTCAGGATATTTATCTAAAATATGTCTTATGTACATACATCGGTCTGGTTTTTAACCGAATCCGCGGGTTTTTCCTGATTTAAAACCCGCGGGTTCGGTCTCGTTTTTTTTTTCTTTGTAAATTAGCGATGAGGTGAGTATCGAACCCATGACCTTCTGGTCACTAGCAAGAGTTTTTTCCACTAGGCTATTCGATTAACTCAAGACTCGTTTTTTTTAATGATAAATTGCTTGGGTAGGACTAGTTTTGATTTTTTTCATTCACCACATCGAATTAAAATCGATCTTGTATGATCTTTGTCAATTACACTACTTTTCATTTTAATAATTGATAAATGTGAATAGTTAATATTTAATACTACACCTAATTTCAAAGTTGAAACATAGGAACATCAAACGTCCATTAACTTTTTATTACTTCCAGGCCTCAACTTTAAATTCCCATCTTGAGTTATCACAATGCCTAATCTATCTCTCATGTTTTAGACTCATCTTTCGCCTTAAATTTTTTGTTGTATAATAAATTTTTAGATTATTATTGCAAATCAAGCAAAACAGTACGACAGGTCGACAACCCCAAAAAAGTTCAAAAAAATCGGCCCAAATATAAGTCCAAATTGATAGGCCCATAACCGAAAACTGATCCGCACACCAAAAATGCCAGTTATGCGACTTTCTGGACCGGTTTCGGTTCTCCACCACAGAAAACCGGTTTTGTCTGTTTGGTTTTGTTAAACCAAAAAACCGACAAAATCGGTCCGATCGAATCCCTACTTTTACATTTTAAATGTAATTTATGACAAATTTTTATTGTTAAGTTAGGAACTTACTAATTATAGTGTTTCAAGGGCAAATAGCAACAACAATCACCTATATTTAAAATATGTTTTCAGTCCATCAACTATGTTTCAAAACATCCTTATCAGTAACCAATATATGTTTCAAAATGTTCAAGTCCATCACATATTCTGTCAATCAGTCGTCAATAATATCATGTGAAGAGCACGTGACTTGTCGATAAGATTATCTCGGTCATTTCATTTAATAGATTTTGGGATAAAAAATCAAAAGAAAAATCTGAAGTAACTCACCCTCAATTTAGAGTCTGAAATAAATCACCTCCACCGCGCACTTAACAAACAACTTAACTCGCGAGATCAAGTAGTATATATTTTGATACATAAGTGATTGACAATGACGTTTAGAAACATATGTGATGTACTAGTAACATTTTGTAAATATATGTGATTATTGTAGTCATTTGCCTAGTTTCAATCTATTGTAATTCTACATTTTCAATATGCTTTGACTATATTTTACTTTGGGCAAATAACTTGGTTGTTCACTTATGTTTGGGTAGGGGTCCCGGTTGATCACCTATGTTTTAAAAGTTCCCGGTTGATCACTATCTAAGGGGAACTTATGTTTAGGTGAGGTTCCCGGTTGATAACTTATGTTTCAAAGGGTCCTTGTTGATCACTTAATATTTCTAAATCGATTTCACTTATATTTTCGATTTTTTGTTTGCAAAAAAAAAAAAATCGTAAAAGACTTGAAATGACTAATTTGCCCCAGAAAATGACATGTGCAAGTCACATGAGGTAATTAGGTGATAATTAACAGATTTTAGGTGTAAAATATCAATTGAGATCGATTTAGAAATATAAAGTGATCAACTAGGATTATTTTAAACATAGGTGATCAACCGGGCATAAGTGATCAACTTAGTCATTTGCCCTTTTGTTTTTTCTTAATATATGTGCAAATAGCTAGAAAGACATATAAAAGAATGGAGACCATTTGCATGTAAAATTTGATATGTAAATTTTTCGAGAAAATTGCTGGAATGGTCCTAGTAAATATGTGTTCGTTGCAATTTGGTCCCAGTTAGTTATTAGTCGCTGAAATGGTCCCAGTAATTGGTATATTTGGTGCACTTTAGTCCCCAACCATTAAATATAGACGAAAAATTATAAGTTTGAGCAAAAATTGATGTTTTAGCATTAAGTCAAGGTTAAAACACAGATTGGATATAAATTGGATTTTTCTTTGTTTTCTTTAATTTTTTTTTTCGACGTCTTTGTCAATTTGTTTTTTTTCGATTGCTTTTCAAAAAAAAATTGGTATTTTATTGCAATTTCTTTTCAATTTTTTTCGATATCTGGATTTTTTTCGATTCCTTTGCTTTTCTATTTAATCTTTTTCCGAGTCCGATTTTGGTAGTTGTTTTAGCTAAAATTTTCGGTTTGTAAAAAATATGGCTTTTGTAGTTTTTTGGCAAAAAAGTTCAATTTGATTGTTGTTTGTCAAAAAGGTTCGATTTTGTACTTTTTTGACAAACATTTTCGATTTTGGTAGTGGTTTCGCAAAAACTTTTGATTTTGGTAGTTGTTTCGAAAAAAGTAAACAATTGTACATGTTTGCTGAAACAACTATCAAAATCGATTTTTTTGTCAAAAAAGTACGAAAACGAACCTTTCTATCAAACAACTATCACAATTGAAATTTTTTGCCAACAACTACGAAAACCAAATTTTTTGCCAAAACCAAAAGTTTTAGCTAAAATAACTACCAAAATCGAATCATTTTTACTAGGAAAAAAATAAAAAAATAAAAGGAATTGAAAAAAATGATATCGCAAAAAAATCGAAAAGAAATTGAAAATAATCGAAAAAATTTGAACTTTTTTTTTTAAAAAATCCTCAAATAAATCGAAAAAAATTAAAAAAAAACAAAGAAAAGTCCAATTTATATCCAAATTTCCGTTTTAACCTCGACTTAATGCTAAAACTTTAATTTTGACCAAAAGTTACAATTTTCCGTCTATATTTAACTGTTGGGGACTAAAGTGCACCAAATATACCAATTACTAGACCATTTCGGTAGACCAACAACTAACTAGGACCAAACTGCAACTGACACATATTTATTGGGACCATTCCAACAATCTCTCTAAATTTTTCATTAAAATATCTTCCATAGTATGTATTTATATATTATTAGTAATATAGATCACGTGTGTTGCACGTAGAAAGAATTTAAATGAATAAACATATATAATATAATTCGAGAAAGAAATATTGAAAGAACTATTTTAAAAGGGAAGAATCTAACCATTGCTTTGTATTATTACAGTTGTTTATTACAAAATCTGGAGATTATATTTTAAATATATCTATAATATAATCTCTTAGAAATGTATGTCGGCTAAGGAATGTACACCGAGAAAAAGTTATATGTATAATTTGGACAATAATTTTTATCATATTTTTCAAAATTATATGTATTGATAATGTATTAGTGATATGAAGGAAAGAGAAAATAAATTGATTATTACTCAATTATCTCATGTTGTAGAGTATAAAAGAATATGCATATATTTGATTATGTTGATATGATTAGATATATGATAATTGTTTTATGAATAGCCTTATGTCGTTGATTGTCTAAGGGAGGACATGATGTAATCCTAAAAAAAATATTATTTCAATCATAATCAATTTGGAATTTATGTATGCAATCTAAATAAAGAATGTTAAGGGAGGACATGGTGCATGTGATCCTAATAAAGAGTATTATTTCAATCATTTAATTTGGTATTTATGTATGCAATCTAAATAAAGAATATTATTTTCATCATAATTCAATTTGGATTTACGTAGCAAGGTTGCTATAATACCATACAATTTTATATAACCAAAGTAATAAATTAAAATCAACGGAATATAAATAAGTCAATATATTTCTCCTAAGCTACTACTATAAATATTCTTATCTAATTTGATAGAATACTCATCTACATTTCAAAGAAAAATATATTCTTTAACATTTTTAATAGTAGTATAGTTCTTGAAGTTGACATGGAGGGAAAAAGAATAATCAATGGAGTTGGCATTCTAGTAATGTTGGTTTTATTCTCATTCCATGCAACAGTTGAGGGTAGTCATTTTACTAAGTGTCTTGGTAAATGTGTTCTAGCCACATGCCTTGCTACAAAAAATCCAGCATGTATTGCAATTTGTACTGTTAAATGCAAATTTATTCATTTTGAAACTGAATTTTTCAACAATGATGATTGTGTTGCTGGTTGTGCTCTTCGAAAGTGTTCCGCAGAAAAAGGTACAATTTATTGTCAAAGAAAGTTCAACCCTCTCAATTTCTTAGAAAATAAAAAAATACTTATTTTTTCAAAGTTATTATCTAGTAATACTTAAAATATGCACAACATTTATGTTATATTATTTTCATCTCATGAAAATATTTTGTATCTTGTACTTTGATATTTATAATTTGTTCGATCTTACAGTTGTTGAAGAAGGCAAATATGCTCTAAATTCCTGCTTGGGAGACTGCGATCGTCAGTGCTAAATTATATATCTTACAATAATAAGATTGGTTTGTTATGGGATCGAATGACTAAGTCACTGTGTATACATTTCACCATGTTGGTATTTACCAAACTTCAAAAAATGTAACAAGTCTAGTAGACTATTTGATGTTGGAAATTTGTCTTATTTCACACCTAACAACTATTACAAGAGATCAGAATATATTCTAACTTTACAATGAGAATCAAAACTATCACTATGCCTTGAATCACTAATTAAAGCTTTCCTAAATACAATACTTTGTAGTATACAAAGTTTGTATTGGTGGATAAGACAAGGCTTTAGATGTATGGAATAAAGAGAAGATAATTTCTTGTGTTCTGATAATGATAGAGAAGAAATGGTATGTGGTATGTTGAATTTCTAACATCTGAAATGTCATTTCAACTGTTCATATTACTAAGCATTGTGTCTTCTAATGAATGTTTTGATGAATCAATGTGCCTTATATTTGTGTGGTTATTTATGTGTTGTCAACACCAAATAAAGCCACATAATCGAATCAATAGTTGCAAGCACGAAGAGACATCATGACACCTTTTCAAACCAACACCATTTCCCCACAAGTTGTGTTACACAATTTCATATGGTTCTATGAATTCCATCAATCCCCCACAAATTGTGTTACACAATCTTCCTCATGTAGTCAAGAGCATAAGTATGGGATGTTAAGACATTGGACCCATACATAGTATTAACATTTCAAATCTTCAACGAAGTAAAATGCATCTTAAAGAGTTGGGCATTCGACTCCTATGTGTCAAAGACGGAAATATCATACAATCTATATACATTATAATCTCCAACCACACATCTATGCATGCACTGTTAAAGGCCATATGCATACCCACTAGTTAGTGAACATTTATAGCTAGAACACAATCTACTAATCGAAGTGGCCCACTTCTATGTTCACAAAGGTGGAGTAGACAAATCTTAGTTACTAAAGATTGTTCATCGGTAACATTGATGAACCATTAGCATTCAAGCTAGAGACTCCATTAAGGTCAAAGACCATCCTCAATTAACGTAACTACACGCTTAAACTTAATGGCAAAAGTTAAGCGAGCAAACACTAATACAATGACTTGTTATTACCCATTGAATTCTTATATAGAACTAATTATCTAAATAAGAATTGGGTTTCCATTATCGGTACTTAATTCACAGTATAAGACCCATGCCATTACATGTACTTCTTACTAGCTCTTTCGAAAGAGGTTTAGTTAGCGGGTCTGCTAAGTTTTCTCCGGACTTCACAAAGCTCAAGGTGATCACCCCATTTGTTATCATCTCTCTCACATAAGTATGTCTCATGCTTATATGTCTAGACTTTCCATTATAGACATCACTATAAGCTCGAGACAACGCAGCATTACTATCACAATGCAAAGAAATGGCTGATATCGGTTGTGGCCACAACTCATATTCACACAAAAATTCTCTTAACCATTCGGCTTCTTTGCACGCTGCGGAAAGAGCTATAAACTCAGATTCCATTGTTGAATGTGCTATGCATGTTTGCTTCTTTGAAGCCCAACTAATAGCACCACCACCTATTGTAAATATCCAACCTGAAGTTGCTTTACAATCATCATTTAGAGTTAACCAACTCGCATCACAGTATCCCTCTAATACCGCTAGAAAGTCTTTATACACTAGACTATAAGTACTTGTTCTCTTTAGATAACTAAATACTCTCTCGATAGCCTTCCAATGTTCTTCACTTGGAGAACTAGTGTATCTTGACAACTTATTCACTGCATATGCTATATCCGGTCTAGTGCAATGAGTTGCATACATTATGTAATAATTCGCCCTAAATTAATTAATCAAAGTTATAATAATTTGAAATATGTAAAATTTAATTTAAGTTCGATCATTAGAACTCTCAAAAAAAAAAATTTGTTCGGAGATCATATTCGACTCGATAAAATATTTGGGCCAGCCTTTAGCAAGCCAGCCCTTAACGTCCAGCAGCCCAGTTCAGCAACCTATTTAAACCCACTTCACAATTGAAACCTACCACCCCGCAAAACACATCGGCAGCTTCTTGCTCTCTTTCAGACGAAATTCTTCACCCTTGAAACTCAATTTTTGCTCCAATCTTGTGCTAACACCCATCTAGACGTGTTCCTGTCGAGTTCCTTAACGAAATTGAGGTATGTCCTTCGTGTTTTCCTCTTCGTTTTGGGCAGTTTTGGGCGTTGGTCGGCGAGGTTGTTTCCTTCGGTTTTGAGCGTATATTGTTGCAGAATTCTACTAAATTTCGACCCTAAGTATCATCTCGCACATATAATATATACAATACATCTTATAACATCAAAACATGTAGAGTAGTGATGACCGTATATGGGTATTTTGTTGATGAATGCGATTCATCCATTACTTTTGTTATACGTGTATATAATTAGCATCTGATATGCAATATGAATCCAGTGTACATGGCTGCAAGTGATCTAGATTGAGTTAATATATGATTATAACATTAGCAATAACCATACGAATTGATTTGGCAGTAGTATATTTATATTGTTGACTGTAGTATGCTTCATATAGATAATGACTAAATAACAAAGAAAGAAGGCTAAGTTTAGGAATTTAGTGTGATTCAATTATGTTCAGTAGTTCACTTGAGTTCAATCCACTCGGCCATGATAAACAAAAAGATGTTGGTTGTGGTGCTAAATATATGACCGGATACTAAGGGGTCTTGGTTCGACCTTTATAGGACTTAAGATTATTATTGAATTATTAAAGGGTAAAATCATAATTTTACATAACTGGAGTAAAAGTAAAGTACTATTATCATTATAAGAGACTATAAGCTAATTCGTGGGGAATTGGGATAATTCACGAGCGGTAGTTGATTGAAAGTATGTTATTCTAATAGGTCCGAGTACTTGATTTGATTTCTACCCTCGGCTCTGGAGTGAGCAATTGCGTTGCTGTTTGCTTGAGGTGAGTTCTTACTCACGTGTTTTTACCTTCCTGTATGTGTGTTATGTGCATTGCATAATGATTGTAGAATTATAAATATGATATTGTTAGATTGGATATTGAGAACAGACTTGAGGATAGATATGGACCTAAGGATTTGAATGAGATGTTGTGTTAAATTGCGAATATGTGATGCATGTATAATTTTTATTTTGTGGCTATTGTGGAGGAATATGATGAGGTATGAGCATGTTGGCATTGATGAGACTGTATGATATGTGAGATAGTTATGGGGTTATAGGTGGTCCTGATCCGGCAACTTAGGGCGGTTCTAGCCGGTCACTTCGGTGATGTCAGTGCGTGGTTGGTGTGACGGTGCGGGTGATGATAGGATATGATGGTTCTAGCCGGTCACTTCGATGATGTCAGTGCGTGGTTGGTGTGATGGTACGGATGATGATAGATCATAGGATGGTTCTAGCCGGTCACTTCGGTGATGTCAGTGCGTGGTTGGAGAGGTGGCGTGGATGAGTCGGTCTCCCTGCAGGCGAGGTTAGGTAGAGTGCTGTACAGTGCGAAAATCCGGATCCAGAGCATATAGTGATTGCATTTATGTGATTATTGTTGGTTATTGTTGTTGAGACTGTTTATTATTGATGTTGAGTTCTATTATTGTTGTTTGGTTACTTCATTGCTTTCGCATCACGTATGTGGGGTGGTAGCCACGCGTGAGAAGGATTTCACCAGCTGTCGAGCTGACCCCTTCGGGGACTTATCTTTTCAGGCTAGATCTGCAGAGTTAGTATCTGCATCGGTGAGAGACGGACGGCATTAGGAGTTTCCTCAGTCATCATATTTGGAGTCGAGTTTTTACGTATGTTTATTGACTATTTTACCCCTGCGTGGGTTATCAGATGTTGCACTTTTCTTTTACTTCCTATATGATGTGAAGTTGACGGACCACCCGATGGAACTATTTTTTTTACTCTCGTTTGACTCAGCAGGAATTTTTCACATTTTTCATTTTCTTTTAATTAAACCACTTTAATCCTTTAAAACTGTTTTACTTATCGAGTCATCCATCGAGTGGTGACTCTGATTTCGGATTTGTTATCGAGTCTAACCTCAGGGCGGGCCCACCTGGGACGGGTCGTTACACATTAAACTTCCAATTGCTCTAGCATAGTCTAGTTGGGCAATGGCGCTTCCCTCATTCACTTTCAATTTGACACTCGAGTCAAACGGAGTAGTAACATCTCCAATCTTCAGATAATTGAACTTATCAATCATCTTTTCCAAATAATGAGATTGACTCAATGAAAATCCATTGGAGTGTTTCTTGACTTTAATTCCAAGAATAGTATCTACTTCATTCAAATCTTTCATTTGAAAGTTCGAAGTTAGATAACTCTTGGTATCTTCTATGCCTTTCATGCTATTACTAAAAATTAGCATATCATCCACATAAAGACATAAGATAACCACATACTCCTCATTTGATTTATGATACACACACTTATCAACACTGTTATGGTTAAAACCATTTTCTAGTATCACATCATCAAACTTTCTATACCATTGCTTTGGAGCTTGTTTGAGTCCATATAAGGATTTCACAAGTTTACAAACTTTCTTCTCATTACAGGAAGTACAAATCCTTCCGGTTGCTCCATATAGACTTTCTCATTCAAATCACCATTTAGGAATGCAGTCTTTACATCCATTTGATGTACAAACAAGTGATACAAGGATGCTAAAGCAAACAACATCCTTATAGACGTGATCCTAGCAACCGGAGCATAGGTATCAAAATAATCAATACCTTCTCTTTGAGTAAACCCTTTAGCTACTAATCTTGCCTTGTAGGAAGCAATAGTACCATTGGTATTATACTTGAATCGAAAGACCCACTTACACCCTATAGGTTTTGAACCAGGTGGCAAATCAACTAGATTCCATGTACCATTTGACATGATAGAACTAATTTCATCATCAATGGCTTCTTTCCAGAAAATAGAATCTCTAGATGTCATAGCCTCACTATAAGTGTTTGGCACCTCTTTATCAACTAGAAGAACATAGGGTATCTCTTTAAACTGATCTGTATTACTTTCAACTAAGAAAATAATAGAATTAGGAGAAACAAAGTCTGAACTCAAGTGTTTCTCAACACGTTGCCTTTGACTTCGTCTAGGCTCACTTGATTCAATGACTTCCTTTCGTTTTGCTCTTACCCCCACATTTTCAGAACTTTCTATAGTTGATTCTAACATTTCATTCTCTATTGAAATGATAGGGTTATGACGAAACTTATTCTCAAAGAACTCAACTTGTATAGACTCAACAATTTTATTAGTCTCTAAGCTCAATAGTCTATAAGCCTTAGAATTTGTAGCATATCCAACAAAGACACTTATAATCCCTCTAGGACCAAGCTTTTTGTTGGAATCTAGAACTTTGTAATATGCAATGCACCCCCACACTTTGAAGTAATCAATGTTGGGTTTCCTATCATTCCATAACTCATATGGAGAAGTTTTAAACTTCTTTGAAGGAATTCTATTGTAGATGTGACAAGTTGTCAAAAGAGCTTCACCCCACAAATCATTTGCTAAACCAGAATTCAGCAACATTGCATTCACCATTTCAACTAAGGATCTATTCTTTCTTTCAGCCAACCCATTTTGTTGTGGAGAATGTGGTGCTGTTCTTTAATGTATTATTCCAAGTTGATCACAAAATTGATCAAATTCCTTTGAAAAATACTCACCACCTCTATCACTTCTAAGAATTTTAATCCTGGAGTTCTTTTGATTCTCTACAACGGATTTGAAGTCTTTGAACTTCTCAAATGCTTCACTTTTATTCCTTAGTAAGTAGACATAAGTGTATCTTGAATAGTCATCTATGAATGTGATAAAGTATTGTTTACCACCTCTAGTTAGTACACCATTCAATTCACAAATGTCACTATGAACCAACTCCAACAGTTTTGAGCATCTTTCTACTTTCTTGAAAGGCTTTTTAGACATTTTAGCTTTTACACAAATTTCACATTTATCATCTACTAAACCTTGATACTTGAAATAATCATGCTTGGACATAAAATTTAAACAACCATAATTTAAATGTCCTAATCTAGAATGCCATAAATTAAAAGACTCAACCAAATAAACAACATTCACTTTATTAACATTAACAGAAAGCTTGAACATGCCATCAAAAGAGTATCCCTTTCCAATGAATAATCCATTCTTTGTCACTATCACTTTATCGGCTTCTAACACAACCTTGAAACCATTCTTACAAAGTAGATTTGCAGAAATTAAATTATTCCTAAGTGAAGGAACATAGAATACATTAAGTAGAACAATTTCTTTTCAGATGTGAACTCCAAGTCCACCACTCCTTTCCCTAAGACCTTTGCTTCAACATTGTTTCCCATGATAACATCTTCATATGCATCCACTTCTTTGAGAGTTTTAAACATCTCCTTGTTGTTGCACACATGTATAGTAGCACCAGAGTCCAACCACCAACCTGACTGATTTTCTGTTGTCATTATGTTAATTTCAGTCACCATAGCAACATACTCAACTTGTTGTTGATTGTCGCTAGTCACCATGTTGGTCATATTTTTACCACTTTGCCCATTGTTACCACGCTTTGTGTTTCGAAACCTGCAATCACGAATGTAATGCCCAGGCTTTCCACAATGGAAACATACACGGTCTTTCTTAGCAATTCCGAAGGACTTCTTATTCACTTTGAACATCTTTCGTTTCATGGTTTTGGAATTGTTTCCAGAACTTGACTTTCCAAGTGTTAAGTGATGAACATTATTGTTCACACCATCAAATACTACATCTCTTGATCGGTTCTCACACTCAATTTGTAGACTAGAGGTAAAGTCATCATACGAATGAATATCTTTAGAGTGTAGCGTCTTCTTCCTAAATCCCAACCAAGAAGGAGGGAGTTTAGAGAGAATTGCTCCAATCTGATTTCATCTGGAATCACAACTCCAATATTCTTTAAGCGGGAAGAAAAGATTTCAAAGTCTCTAACTTGGTCTAGCATGTCAACTTTTTCGTTAAATTCATATTCAAAGTATTTAAGAGCAATAAATCTATCTGTTTCAACTTTAACATGCTTGAATTTTTCATTAAGTGCAGACCATACTTTTGCAGTGGTAAGAAGAGAATAGATATCATAAAGCTTTTTTGTAAGAGTATTAAGAATGTAACCTCTACACAAAGTCTCATCCGCATCTCTTTTCTCTTTTGCAAGCCTCCATTCCTCTTTTTTCTTCTCAGAGAGTGTAAGATCCAACGGTGGAATTGGTGGTAGATCATCCAAAAGAATGTAGAAGACATTCAATGATGTGAGTAACCACTTCATCCTATCTTGCCATCGAAGATAATTTGATCCATCAAACTTGTCAAGCTTTTCTTCACTGTTGAAGACATTAGATTCTGACATTGCCAAGGATCTCTTCATCATAGTATCTATAGTTATTGTATTTAGATTGTTGGAAATTTGTCTTATTTCACACCTAACAACTATTACAAGAGATCAGAATATATTCTATCTTTACAATGAGAATCAAAACTATCACTATGCCTTGAATCACTAATTAAAGCTTTCCTAAATACAATACTTTGTAGTATACAAATGTTGTATTGGTGGATAAGACAAGGCTTTAGATGTATGGAATAAAGAGAAGATAATTTCTTGTGTTCTGATAATGATAGAGAAGAAATGGTATGTGGTATGTCGAATTTCTAACATCTGAAATGTCATTTCAACTGTTCATATTACTAAGCATTGTGTCTTCTAATGAATCTTTTGATGAATCAATGTGCCTTATATTTGTGTGGTTATTTATGTGTTGTCAACACCAAATAAAGCCACATAATCGAATCAATAGTTGCAAGCACGAAGAGACATCATGACACCTTTTCAAACCAACACCATTTCCCCACAAGTTGTGTTACACAATTTCATATGGTTCTATGAATTCCATCATTTGACATATGAATTTATATGAAAATAATATTATATCAATGATGAAATATAACAATTTGGTTTGATCTTACATCTCTTTATTGGATAAGTATTATGAAACATAACTTTTTATGTTGAGATTATATTAATACTTGAGAGGGTCAAGTCATAGCATGCGTGAACGACTTGTACCGCTTGAACTCAATTTTGAACGACAAGATTCATTTGAAAGGGTAAAATAGTCTTCATAAAAACTGAAAGAAAACTAGTCTATTCACAAATTTAAATGTATTATTATTAAATAATAACACTATTATATATTTTATCTCTTTGATACGTGTGTTGCACCTAATAGTTATTTCTTTTCACATTTATTTTATACATATGCTTTATATATATTTAATATGTTCGATGAACTATAGTAGTCAAAGTTGATAAAACCTTTGCGTTGCTTTTCTTCTTTCTTCTTGATTGGAGCTTAAATGAGAGTACTTTTGACAAAACATTTATTACAATTTTACATCTAAAAATGATATTTGTCCAAATTATAATTTTCCAACTTATGTCTTATATTATTAAAGTGAATTGCCAAAATAGGAGTTAAAATCATGGAAATAAGGCAAAATCAAAATTGATTGTAATAATATGGGTGGAAACTTTGTAAAACTATAACTTTGCCTTATAAATAATGTCAAACAACGTTTGGCCATGAAAAGCTAACAAAACTGCTATTTGTGGGACCAAACTACAACACATTTTCCTATATTTGGGACCTAATTTAAACTATCCAACTATCTCGATCAAAGTTGATCCCGTCTCACTATTTCATTTCAACAATTAGCTCTATTTATACTAAATTAATGGGTCAAACTTCTTTACTTATTAGCAACCTTTTGATCAAGCATCAATTAAATAAAATATTAATTTGCATAATATTAATTTGTGCATGTAATATCATGATTTGATAGATAGTATATGAAGTTG
This sequence comes from Echium plantagineum, assembly GCA_003412495.2. Classification (NCBI taxonomy): domain Eukaryota; kingdom Viridiplantae; phylum Streptophyta; class Magnoliopsida; order Boraginales; family Boraginaceae; genus Echium; species Echium plantagineum. Next base: position 19,699 of record QFAX02000456.1, read on the forward strand.
AAAATAATAATTCTCACAAAAATAATTATAATTTATATCCAGATTTATTCTCTTAATAAAGTTAATTGTAAGAGACACATAATACCAATTATTACAATTCATCACTCATACTATTGATAAAAATATATAGCTAATTATTAAATCTTTTTCATTATCATTAAGTAAAACAATCTTCCCATTAATGCATTTATTTTTTGTTTAGGGGAGCATATTCGCGTATCTACTCCAACTATCGTTATTTAATTAGTATTGAAAACTTCAGTATCGTTAGTTCCAAAGTAGACATGTTTACTTCCTTAGCAATAACATGTTTATGTTCTTCGTTATTTAATACTTTCTCATTCTCTAAAAGAGTGTCACATTTTGATTTTTGTTGGTCAAACATAACAAAATTTGATTATTAATTCTCATTAAACGGTAAGAAATAATATAGTCTTGTAGGACCTCGTTACATTCGTCTCAATATATATTTTTGAAATATATATCAACTTTTTATAATTTTTTCTCATATAGAATAATAGATATTTACGTTTTAAATTGTGTTTTGTTGACCATCAAAAGTCAAAATGTGACAATCATTTAGGGATGGAGGTAGTATGTTCAACACCCCAGCAGTCCGTGATATAAAGTCAAATATTACTCTTGCTGGAATTCCTGCTGCCCAATGGTTGGATATTGTAAGTTTTTGCACTACGGTGATAGTCATGTTGCTTCTCAAGAAGTGTTTCTTGTCTACATCTATCATGTCATGATTATGAACGTCGTCATTTTCGAAATAACATACTGACCCATACGACTAGGCCTGTGAATGAGCCCGGAAGCTCGAAAGTGCGCTCGTGTTCGATGCGAAAACCTCGGCTCATGGCTCGATTCGAGAAATCAAACATAGAATCGAGGCTTCATTTCGGTATTCGGCCAAACGAGCGGAATAGCTCGGCTCGGCCTTCCCTTATATATACTATAAATTGTTGGAGGCAGCACCAATCATATATATCTTCATTAATCATGGATGTTATCCATGTGAAAACAAAAACCTCAAACTCTAATAACCCCCGTTCATCTCCTCATCCTTTTGCTAGTTTTCAAATGAAGATTTAATGTTGATGCATCTCCAATCAGTTATGTATTTAATTAATTTTTTGGTTTAATTAGATACTCAAAAGCTCGATGGCTCGGGATATTCGGCTCGAAAAAACTTGACTCATCATATTCGATTCAGGAAAGCAAACATAGAGTCGAGCATTCATTTTCGATGTTCGGCTTGATTTCCAAAGCGACTGAGCTCATTCACAGGCCTACATACCACGATGCAATTTAATACTCATTCTAGCTAAACAACCTGTCCTCGTATTTTTTCTCCGAATGACTTTCTCTTTGTTATTGCCAACGGATCCACCTTGTGCACTTTCTTTCGTAGTAGCCAACGGAACCACCATGCATACTTTCTAAAACCTTCCTTTTCACACATCATATTAATATTAAGATAACCAGGGCCCTTCTTATTCTTCGAATTATGTGCACAGTAGACTTCTTATTCCTTATTTAACTCTTAATTTGATACAATATCTGTACGGAGTATTTCCTAATTGAATAATTATTATAGGAGTCGTAAATTATAATTATTTTCGTAAGAATTATTATTTAAAACTTTATATACTATCTATCAAATTATGATATTACATGTGCGAATAAATATTATATATGCAAATTAATTTTATTTAATTGGTGCTTATAAATAGAGCTAATTGTTGAAATGGTCCTAGATAGTGAAACGGGATCGACTTTAGTCGAGATAGTTCGATTGTTTAAACTAGGTCCCAAATATTGGAAAATGTGTTGTAGTTTGGTCCCACAAATAGCAGTTTTGTTAGCTTTTCACGGCCAAACGTTGTTTCACATTATTTATAAGGCAAAGTTATAGTTTTACAAAGTTTTCACTCATATTATTACAATCAACTTTTATTTTGCCTTACTTCCATTATTTAAATTCTTATTGTGACAATTCAAAATGTGTTGAAAAACTCTTTTGAACCCCTTTAATTATATAAGACATAATTTGGAAAATTATAATTTGGACAAATATCATTTTTAGATGTAAAATTGTAATAAATATTTTGCCAAAAGTACTCTCATTTAAGCTACAATCAAGATGAAAAAAGAAAAGCAACGTAAAGGTTTTATCAACTTTGACTATTATAATTCATCGAACATATTAAATATAAAGCATATGTATAAAATAAATGTGAAAAGAAAAAACTATTACGTGCAACACACGTATCAAAGAGATAAAATATATAATAGTGTTATTATTTAATAATAATACTTATAAATTTGTGAATAGATCAGTGTTTCTTTCAGTTTTTATGAAGACTATTTTACCCCTTTCACATGAATCTCGTCGTTCAAAATTAAGTTCAAGCGGTACAAGTCGTTCACGCATGCTATGACTTGACCCTCTCAAGTATGAATATATTCTCAACATAACTTATAAAAAGTTATGTTTCATAATACTTATCCAATAAAGAGATATAAGACGATCAAACCAAATTGTTATATTTCATCATTGATATAATATTATTTTCATATAAATTCATATGTCAAATAGTCTACTAGACTTGTTACATTTTTCGAAGTTTGGTAAATACCAACATGGTGAAATGAATACACAGTGACTTAGTTATTGGATCCCATAACAAACCAATCTTATTATTGTAAGATATATAATTTAGCACTGACGATCGCAGTCTCCCAAGCAGGAATTTACAGCATATTTGCCTTCTTCAACAACTGTAAAATCGAACAAATTATAAATATCAAAGTAGAAGATGATACACAAAATGTTTTCATGAGATGAAAATAATATAACAGAAATGTTCTGCATATTTTAAGTATTACTAAATAATAACTTTGAAAAAATAAGTATTTTTGTATTTTAGGGTTGAACTTTCTTTGACAATAAATCGTACCTTTTTCTACGGAACACTTTCGAAGAGCACAACCAGCAACACAATCATCATTGTTGAAAGATTCAGCTTCAAAATGAATAAATTTGCATTTAACAGTACAAATTGCAATACATGCTGGATTTTTTGTAGCTAGGCATGTGGCTAGAACACATTTACCAAGACACTTAGTAAAATGACTACCCTCAACTGTTGCATGGAATGAGAATAAAACCAACATTACTAGAATGCCAACTCCATTGATTATTCTTTTTCCCTCCATGTCAACTTCAAGAACTATACTACTATTAAAAATGTTAAATAATATATTTTTCTTTGAAATGTAGATGAGTATTCTATCAAATTAGATAAGAATATTTATAGTAGTAGCTTAGGAGAAATATATTGACTTATTTATATTCCGTTGATTTTAATTTATTACTTTGGTTATATAAAATTGTATGGTATTATAGCAACCTTGCTACGTAAATCCAAATTGAATTATGATGAAAATAATATTCTTTATTTAGATTGCATACATAAATACCAAATTAAATGATTGAAATAATACTCTTTATTAGGATCACATGCACCATGTCCTCCCTTAACATTCTTTATTTAGATCGCATACATAAATTCCAAATTGATTATGATTGAAATAACATATTTTTTTAGGATCACATCATGTGATGTCCTCCCTTAGACAATCAACAATATAAGGCTATTCATAAAACAATTATCATATATCTAATCATATCAACATAATCAAATATATGCATTTTCTTTTATACTCTACAACATGAGATAATTGAGTAATAATCAATTTATTTTCTCTTTTCTTCATATCACTAATACATCATCAATTCATATAATTTTGAAAAATATGATAAAAATTATTGTCCAAATTATACATATAACTTTTTCTGTGTGTACATTCCTTCGCCGACATACGTTTCTAAGAGATTATACTATAGATATATTTAAAATATAATTTCCATATTTGTAACAATTATCAAAATTTACACTTGTGCATTTTTATAGATTAATTTCAATTTATATTTTTTAATTTTGACTTTTTCCCATTATTAGTTAATAACATTTGTGTTCTTTTTTCATATTAGTATTATCAAGATGGGAGGAAGATACAAAAGCTTATGTCACTTACAACTTGAAATTTTGAAAAATTAGAAAGGATTGAATTAATTGGAACCGTAGGTCATGGGGAATGTAGAAATAATATAGTAAAGAAAATAATGATTGTTGAAAAATAATCTATAATATTTATCAAAGTGTAAATAGGTTAGTGTTTCTTTCACTTTTTGTGAAGACTATTTTATCCCTCTCACATAAATTTTATTACATGCACATATTAATTATAAAGGTTATTTTTCATTAAGCTAATTATAAAGAACCTTGAAATTCATAACTACTCATAGGAAAGAAAATAGTGATTATTGAAAGAAAAAAAATCAGCAATCAAGCATAGTTATTGATTTATAATTTATAATCTATAATCTATACTACTTTATTATAAAAGTGTAAGTGTGTGAGTGTTATTTCTTTTTTTGTGATAGAAATATTTTACCTCTTCCACATGAATCTAATTACAATGCACATATTAATTATGACGAATATTTTTTATCATGTTAATTATAAATAACCTTGATATTCATAACTAATCACATAAAGAGAATATTGATTGTTGAAAAACTAAATAATTAAAAATAATTATAGTTAGAATAATTGAAAAAAATATTTCAAATAAAGCACCTATTAATCATGAAAATGTATATTTAATGAGTTATTTATAAAAATTCATAACTAATCAAAATATAGAAAATAGTAGTTGTAGAAAAATAAAATAATTAAAATAATTTTAGTTAAGATTATTAAAATAAATGATGTCAAAAAACACCTACTAATGAAAAGTAATAACTAATGAGAAATAAGAAAATAATGAATGATAAATAGTAATACTGTATTTAACTTCAAAACACCTACTAATCATGAAAAGTAATAATCATTTCAAAACCCCTATTAACACCGATATGTAAATTATCTTAAAATAAAATCAAACAATCATTCTCATAACTTTTTTTACTTCGTGAGTATTGTATATAAAAATAAGAGAGATTTTTATTCGTACTAAATAAATAAACTCACAAAATAAGAAATAAAATAAATAAACTTAAATTAGATGAAGTTAACATTTCATTTTTTAATTTTTTATATCCTTATTTATTGTGTTGATTTAGAATGGTAATAAACGACTGTAATAATACTAAGCAATGATTAGATTCTTCCCTTTTAAATAGTTCTTTCAATATTTCTTTCTCGAATTATATTATATATGATTATTCATTTAAATTCTTATTATGTGCAACACATGTTAGTTAATAGTGTAATACATAAATGCTTATTAAAATGTTAGTGTTTTATCTCAATTTTATGAAGACTAAATTACCCTCTTAAATACAACTTCTTTGATGTTACTGAATAATTATAAACATTTTAGTTAAGATTACTAAAATGAATTATTTCAAAATACCTACTAATCATGAAAATTAATAATATCTAAGGAACGAAATGTGCCAAAACACCTTAATGGATGTATAAGGAAATATGTCAAAACAATAAATATTGTATATAGTTTTAAATCTTTAACTCAGCATGATAGGAATTACTATCACAACTATCAAATAACAGTTTTCATATCTTTAAAATTGGTTTGGATTAAACCAATTCAATTTGCTATTAACTACTAAAATATTTTTGTTTAAAAAATGTTCATATCAACTTTACGGAAAAAGAATATTTGTAATAAATACATATAGAAAAAACATATGCCTAAAATAAAATATTCCAAAACATATTTACTACAGGTAACGCGCATTCAAATTACTACTAATTGTGAAAAATATTTAAGTTGTAAAATAATTTTAGTTAAGATTATTAAAATAAATCATTTCAAAACACCTACTAATCATAAAAAGTAGTAATTAATGAGAAATAAGAAAATAATGAATGCTAAATAGTAATATTTAAATTCAAAACACCTACTAATCATGAAAAGTAATAATCATTTCAAAACACCTATTAACACAGATATGTAAATTAATCTTAAAATAAAATCAAACAATCATTATCACAATTTTTACTTTATGAGTACTAAATACAATCATTAACAGATATATTTTTATTTTTACTAAATAAATAAACTCACAAAATAAGAAATAAGAAATAAGAAATAAGAAATAAAAATAAACTCAAATTAGATGAAGTCAACATTTCATTTTTTAATATTTTTTATATCTTTATTTATTGTGTTGGTTTAGACTTTAGATAAATGGTAATAAAAAACTATAATAATAATACAAAGCAATGGTTAGATTCTTCCCTTTTGAATTAGTTCTTTCAATATTACTTTCTCGAATTATAGTATATATGCTTATTCATTTAAATTCTTACTATGTGCAACACACGTGATATATGTTACTAATAGTATATAAATGCATACTGTGGAAGATATTTTAATGAAAAATTTAGAGAGATTGTTGGAATGGTCCCAATAAATATGTGCCACTTGCAATTTGGTCCCAGTTAGTTGTTGGTCTGCCGAAATGGTCTAGTAATTTGTATATTTGGTGCACTTTAGTCCCCAACAGTTAAATATACACGGAAAATTGTAACTTTGGGCCAAAATTGAAGTTTTAGCATTAAGTCAAGGTTAAAAAGGAAATTTGGATATAAATTGGAGTTTTTTTTGTTTTTTCTTTAATTTTTTTCGATTTATTTGACGTTTTTTTTTCATTATTTTCAATTTCTTATCGATCCTTTTTGCGATATCATTTTTTTCGATTCCTTTTCTTTTTTGATTTTTTTTCTAGTAAAAATGGTTCGATTTTGGTAGTTATTTTAGCTAAAAGTTTTGGTTTTGGCAAAAAATTTGGTTTTCGTAGTTGTTTGGCAAAAAGGTTCAATTTTTATAGTTGTTTGATAAAAAGGTTCATTTTCGTACTTTTTTGACAACAAAAATTTGATTTTGACAGTTGTTTTAGCAAAAATGTTCAATTTTTGAATTTTTTCGAAACAACTGCCAAAATCAAAAGTTTTTGCGAAACCACAACCAAAATAAAAAATGTTTGTAAAAAAAGTACAAAATCGAACCTTTTTGACAAACAACAATCAAATTGAACTTTTTTGCCAAAAAACTACAAAAACCATATTTTTGTCAAACTGAAAATTTTAGCTAAAACAACTACCAAAATAGAACGCTTTTTATTAAGGAAAAAGATCAAAAAAGAAAAGGAATCGAAAAAAATCCTAATATCTAAAAAAATTGAAATGAAATTGAAAAAAATACCGATTTTTTTTTGAAAAGCAATCAAAAAAAATCAAAAAAAAAATTGACAAAGAAATCGAAAAAAAAAAAGTTAAAGAAAACAAAGAGAAATCCAATTTATATCCAATTTGGTTTTTAACCTTGACTTAATGCTAAAACTTCAATTTTGGCCTAAAGTTATAATTTTCCGTCTATATTTAACGGTTGGGGACTAAAGTGCACCAAATATACCAATTACTGGGACCATTTCGGCGACTAACAACTAACTGGGACCAAACTGCAAGGGGCACATATTTACTAGGACCATTCCAGCTATTTTCTCGAAAAATTTACATATCAAATTTTACATGTAAGTGTTATACTCTCTCCATTCGTTTATATGTCTTTCTAGCTATTTGCACATATATTAAGAAAAAACAAAAGGGCAAATGACTAAGTTGATCACTTATGCCCGGTTGATCACCTATGTTTAAAATAATCCTAGTTGATCACTTTATATTTCTAAGTCGATCTCAATTGATATTTTACACCTAAAATCTGTTAATTATCACCTAATTACCTCACGTGACTTGCACATGTCATTTTCTGGGGCAAATTAGTCATTTCAAGTTTTTTACGATTTTTTGCAAAAAAAAAATCGAAAATATAAGTGAGATCGATTTAGAAATATTAAGTTATCAACAAGGACCCTTTGAAACATAAGTGATCAACCGGGAACCTCAGCCAAACATAAGTTCCCCTTGAATAGTGATCAACCGGGAACTTTTAAAACATAGGTGATCAACCGGGACCTTACCCAAACATAAGTGAACAACCAAGTTATTTGCCCAAAGTAAAATATAGTCAAAGCATATTGAAAATGTAGATAGATTGAAATTAGGCAAATGACTACAATAATCACCTATGTTTACAAAATGTTGTTAGTACATCACCTATGTTTCTAAACTTCATTGTCAATTACTTATATATCAAAATATATCCTACTTGGTCTCGCGCGTTAACTTGTTTGTTAAGCGCGTTGGAGGTGATTTATTTCAGACTCTAAATTGAGGGTGAGTTACTTCAGATTTTTCTTTTGATTTTTTATCCCAAAATTTATTAAATGAAATGACCGAGATAATTTTATCGACAATGTTGTGTTATTGCCCAGAAAACAACTCCCAATTGCACCTTTGATCGACTACAATTGAGCTCGAAATCGAATTAACGATCAGAAACCCTAATTCCCCAATTTGAAGAACCATAATCCCCAAATTGATTGATAAACTAAATTCGACACTAAATAAAAGACAAGCAATATGGTTGTGGCTTTGGATACACCTCCACCACTAAGAAAAGCTTTTATTAATGAACAATCGATGATTACAATCACTCAATCTCGTAATTAAACAAAGCTAACTCTTGTTCTTACTAATCTTTCGTAGAATCTAACAAAACAAATTGTGCACTATTTATAGACATAATTCGACTATCCTAGTAGGATTAGGAGGTACAATCCTAGTATGATTCCTCCCTAGCAATACTTCGACTTGCATTCCATAAACACTTCGACTTTGATTAGACTTCTACTTTGATTAGAGCTCGATTAACTCCATGCATGCATGCATGGCTTTGCATGAATTCCACAAAGCTTGGAACTCAATAGACAAGTCACGTGCCCTTCACATGATATTATTAACGATTAATTGACAGAATAGGTGATGGACTTGAACATTTTGAAACATATATTGGTTACTGATAAGGACGTTTTGAAATATAGTTGATGAACTGAAAACATATTTTAAATATAGGTGATTGTTGTCGCTATTTGCCCTTGAAACTCTATAATTAGTAAGTTCCTAACTAAACAATAAAAATTTGTCATAAATTACATTTAAAATGTAAAAGTAGGGATTCGATCGGACCGATTTTGTCATTTTTTTGGTTTAACAAAACCAAACCGACAAAACCGGTTTTTCTGTGGTGGAGAACCGAAACCGGTCCAGAAAGTTGCATAACTGGCATTTTCGGTGTGCAGATCAGTTTTTGGTTATGGGCCTATCAATTTGGATTTATATTTGGGCCGATTTTTTTGAACTTTTTTGGGGCTGTCGACCTGTCGTACTGTTTTGCTTGATTTGCAATAATAATCTAAAAATTTATTATACAACAAAAAATTTAAAGTGAGAGATGAGTCTAAAACGTGAGAGATGAGGCGTTGTGACAACTTAAGGTGGGAGTTTAAAGTTGAGGCCTCGAAGTAATAAAAAGTTAATGGACGTTTAATGTTCCTATGTTTCAACTTTGAAATTAGGTGTAGTATTAAATATTAACTATTCACATTTATCAATTACTAAAAAAAAAAATAGTGTAATTGACAAAGATCATACCTGATCGATTTTAATCCGTTGTGGTGGATGAAAGAAAATCAAAACTAGTCCTACCCAAGCAATTTATATTAAAAAAAACGAGACCTGAGTTAATCGAATAGTCTAGTGAAAAAAGCTCTTGCTAGTGACCAGAAGGTCATGAGTTCGATACTCACCTCATTGCTAATTTATAAAAAGAAAAAAACGAGACCGAACCCGCGGGTTTTAAATCAAGAAAAACCCACCGATTCGGTTAAAAACTGAGACCGATCTATGTACATAAGACATATTTTAGATAAATATCCTGAAACAACAATTATAAAATAACAGGGGGAGTATGAAATATCTTCATCTAATAATTTCGTAAGATGTATCCTTAAAATTGTTAATATATGTACATAAGATTCAAGACATTGTGATCAAATTCCCTCCATGTAGAATAATAATTGTTAGGCCTTCGGTCGAAAATTCTCTATAAACTCATAACTCTTTATAGTGTCAATGAGTAACATATATCAATATATAATACCGTCTTTCACTCGAAAGATTGTATGGTTTGATTTTCAATTTATAAATGTAATAAATTGTATTGAAGTAGATATCATTGGTTTGAATATATCACATGTTTGATATGTTTTTCCGAACATACAGAAATATTTGAGCTCAAAATTTGTGAAGGCGAATCATATTTTACTACGTACTAACAAAATATAAAAGGTCAGCGATCAAATTCGAAAGTTGAGAATTTTAGAGATAGCAGAGTGTTTGTTTTATATATTAAACTTATTTTGCATGTTGGCATTGCTGAATTGACATTAATATTGTTTCATATTTCTGGGATAGGTGTTTTTGCCGCCACATCCATTGATAAAGCATTGGGTGTCCGTTTTGCGGAATGAGCAGTCGTCTTGCCTGATATTTAGTGAGTTCTTGTAATGTGTATAAAATGTTTTGAGCTTTGCTTTCCATTGTATTTGTTGTATTGGACATGATGTTACTAGGAAACGAATTAAATCGGATATGGAACAGTTCTTATCAAGCTCTCTTCAATTCTAATTATAGGCCTCGAACTAATTTATTGATAGAGGACGTGTTTTGCAATGTTGATTTGATCTGTGGGGGAAATACGTGATCTGGTTATTACATTTGCCGCCACTGTTTCCTTTTTGAATCGTTCATATCATATGATTTAATTTGTGTCTCGAAATTCTGCTTATTTAGAGAATGCATCGGCTGAGCTTGCTGGGAGGCTGCTTCTTTATGATGAAGCATCAAGAGATTGGCTGGTGATCGAGCATTCAGAAGAGATTGGCTTCTAATGAGGTATTTTGCTGCCTATGCTCGCGGCCTCGTGCACATATCTTTTCAGTTTACGGGTTGAATGGTAGAACCACCAGAATGCACACTATGCTCGCGCACATAACTCGTAGCTTTCAGTCTCTGTGCTCTATCTGACATGTCCATTCGTTTCTCGGTTTCTCGGACAATTTATTTTCACTGACCAATGTTTCTTCTGCATTCGAAGGTATTATTGCTAGGAATGAAGAAACACTGCAGCCAACATTATATTTGAACAAGTAAGATATCAGTCTTATCAGTTTCTGAATTATCCTCCTGTATATATACTTGAGCCATTTTTTGCTGATCTTCGATATTTTCTCTAGTAAGATGTAACTTTTTCTTTCTGAGAGAATGTTATTCACTTTTTGTTATTTATTCAGTATCTGAGACCTAGGGCTGTGATCGAGTCAAATAATTGGGAAGTTTGGATTTGGCTTGAAAAATTAATAGGGGAGGTTTGATTTGATCTTATTTGGTCAAATGTTAAAACTAAAGGTGTGGCTTGAGTTTGAAGGTTCGAGCCGAACCGTTTGAAAACGTTTGGCTTGGTAACAATTGGAAGAAAAATAAAAAACGAAAACATTATATGAACAAAAAAACTGAAAAAATAACAATTGAAATCGTAATTGAAGCTACAATTATATAAACAAAGGTGAGGGGGAGGGGAGGGGGTTTGGAGAATTGATGTGGATGAGCGATGCCATGCGTCATGAGGGTGAGCGAGGGAACGGCTTTTGAGAAGAGAAGAGATGAGAGGTGACCGAAGGTGGGCGGGGGGGGGGGGGGATCTGGAGAGTGGAGATGAAAGAATGAGATGATAAGTACATAGAAGGGAATGAGTCCGGATTCGGTGCATCAATAATTCGGTGCACCCGGTGCATCAGGTGCCCATTTAAAGGTTTTACGTGGGTACTGTACCCACTTGAAACTTCATCATTGGTACTTGTACCCAAATTGTACTATAACAATGGTACAATACCACATATTTATTTTGGATTGATAAATATGTGGTATTGTACCATTGTTATAGTACAATTTGGGTACAAGTACCAATGATGAAGTTTCAAGTGGGTACAGTACCCACCTGAAATCTTTAAATGGGTACCTGATGCACCTGATGCATGGAAGTATTGATGCACCGAATCTTTTCACGAAGGGAATATATGTGAGTTGATAATAATTTTAATATCATTAAATAGATATATGGTAATCGAGCCGCACCTTTTCGCACCGTTTGGCTTGATTTGAAAAAAACCCAATCTTAAGGTGTGGTTTGATATTTGAATAGTCGAATCGAGCTTCAAGCCACACCTTTTCGAGTCAAATACCTCGAGCTTTATCGAACCGAGACGTTCGCTCACAGGCCTACTGAGACCTTACGAGACATCTACACCTCTATGCAAGGGTAGTGAGGAAACAAGTCGGGCAGACCATAAATCGAGCTCGATTCTATAACTATCCGACTTATTAAAGCAAAAAGGGAAAAAACTTATTTTTTGAACACAAATAAAAAAATACATTGTTAAATTTAGAATATTATTAATTAAATAAACCTAATTATTTCAAATATTCATAATAAAATGTTCAAACTATAAATTTTAATTATAGATAATTATTTATTTCTAACTTATATATTAAACTTATTAATTTACTTGATAATTTATTAAATGACATGGTATTTGTCTAGCGAGCCGGGCGAGCACAACCTTAGCTCGTACCCTACTTATTAACTATCGAGCGCTCTATTGAATTGAGTAATCGAGCGAACAACGAGTTACCCGACTCTTTTCTACCACTACCCACGGTGCCTCATATATAGGTTTCCTCATGTTCTCGAGTGTTTGTTGTTTATTAAAGTGGTAAGTCGTTATGCCATTTTGATTTTAACAATAAAATTATTAAAGTACAACAATAGTTGTAGCCAGTGATAACGGAATGTTATTCCATTTTGAATCGACTGTTTGTGCATCTAATATTTGGCACATTATTTTTTCCATTTCTATCTGCTTTTACGTGTATATTGTCCAATTTTATGCAAGATTTGGCAAATCAGGAATATTTGCTACATGCAAGTGTTCATTTTTCAATATTTTAAATGAAGGATTCCTCTGGAAATGAATTTGAAGATAACCAAAAAGATGCTCGGATGAAAATTGTGTTTTGATGTGGTTGAGATTGTGGTAGGGTCATAGGCATATGAGACTGGTGTCTTTTGCAACTTCAAAGCGGATCAAATTTATTTATTTATTTATATATTCTGATAAATGTAAAGTTGTACGGACCCGTGTTAATGTTGAAGTCATTTTTCGTAGTGCTGAAAACAAAGGAATCGGGGATAAATAGCTATAAATCTCTTATTATTCCGTGCCTGTCTTACTATAAATCTATCTCCTAATCGAACAAATTTAGTGCCAATATCATTTTGAAATATTAAACAATCGAAATGACTGAAGAAGGTGTAAAACACTTTGTTCTCAACACCGGAGCTAAAATACCGTCGGTTGGGCTGGGCACGTGGCAGTCCGATACTGGCCTCCTTGGCAAGGCTATTGAATCCGCTATTAAGGTCTCAATATTCACCTTCTCTATCGACAAACATTTTACGATATTAATCAATTTTGTAACATGTGTTTTAATTATTTTTAGAGTTAATAAAAATTTAAGTGCTAACTTTTACATAAGTTTTTTCTTTAAATATATATAATTCTCTTTTTTTACACAAAAATTGCATGTTCGAGTGAACGGACCTAAACAACAACAGGTCCGCCACTGCCAATATTCATTCCGTTAGGTTGACATGAACTAAATTTAAAAGAGATGATTTTGTTATTAACACGTTAAATTACATTTACTTTAATTTAAGCTGGACAATTGTGCAATTAACATTTTAAATAAGTTCATTAAACAAATTTAAAAGATAAAATTAAAAAAAAAAAAAAAAAAAAAGAGAACAAAAAAGACTATCCTTCCCATTTGCGCTTCCACCCCTCCCCCTTCACGGCTGATCTGTTATACAGACACCCAAATAGTGGGTGAATGTAACATGAAATGATAATTTTGATTCTCCTTCTATTTGAAAGTGTAGTAGGTAAAAAAATTAAATTGAGAGGCAAAATAGTCATTTAGTGCTATAGTATTTGGGTGTGTATAGTGGATCCCCTCCAGTATGACATGCCTTAGAAGTTAGACCCGTCCTCTTTACATGATGAGAACCGATCGTAGAAATTCTGAATTTCTTCTCTTAATCACTACGTCATCTGATGTTCTCGTATTAGTATCTAATCGAATTGCTAGTCTCTTGAGCTGTGCTGAACAACTGACCATGTTTTGTTTTCTACAAGTGCAGGTTGGATATCGTCACATCGATTGTGCTGCTGTGTATGGCAATGAAAACGAGGTAACTACCTTGCTCTATTTACTGCTTCTACAGGAGAATTGATCAATTGTATTATTTTACATGAACTTTAATAATTTTCTAACCAGTACCACAATGTAGCATTACATTCAGACTAAGCACACATGATGTTTGTCTCTTGTATTATTGGGGACTTGAATGTCATGATTGCATACGATACACTGGAGCATGAATGAGCGTGACTGGATATGACATGTAGCATTACATTCCGATCCATGATTTCTTTAATGTCGTTATATCTGACATTATTTAGAGGTGATCTTTAGCTGAGAAGTCGAAGTAGAACAAAAGTGTGCTTTATCAACTTTGTCATAACCAAAACTCTGGAATTGTAATCTGTAACTTTTGGTGCTTTGTACATGATCAGTTCCTTGTCATCATTTGGCACACGTTTGTGTATTGTAACATTTGTTTATATGACTCGGGGGATATATGTCCAGATGTTTATCCAAGTGGATTCTTTATTATCAAGGAATCCATTGAGTTTCAAAACCTGCAAATGACTTGGAAGCCGAATATGATGTACAATGGATATCGCCTAATCAGATTATAGTTTCTGTAATGACTTTGGATAGTGCACTTCTAAGTTTATATAACTTTCTTCGGTTTACTTGGTAATCATAATCTCTTTTCAGGTTGGCACAGTTCTGAAGAAGCTATTTGAAGATGGAGTCGTAAAGCGGGAAGATCTGTTCATTACATCTAAACTCTGGTATTATATTTTGCAGAGACACAAGCAATCAGACTTTTGATAATTTTCAGTTATTCACTTATTTCTTGAACGCAATTAACTAGACATATACTAGTCCATCTGTCATTGTGTCATAAGACTTTGAATAGTAACAATCACAATTTTCTGATTTATAAATAGCAAATATTGATAAACTACTTAGATATTCTTACATCATTTTCAGGAATACGGAACATGCACCTGAAGA
The DNA here is from genome assembly GCA_003412495.2 of Echium plantagineum. Lineage (NCBI taxonomy): Eukaryota > Viridiplantae > Streptophyta > Magnoliopsida > Boraginales > Boraginaceae > Echium > Echium plantagineum. The sequence goes on from QFAX02000456.1 coordinate 35,025, forward strand.
TGTATCTGTGGCTTTAGATCAAACACTAAAAGACTTGGAACTTGATTATCTTGATCTGTATCTGGTAAGCATTTCTTGAATAATTGCATTTACGTGGCCTTAATGTCAAGACAGTCTTGTTCTTTTTGTCGACAGTCAACCTTTAATATATTACAGTACCACAGAACTCGAAGAAAGACAGTAAAGTACTTTCCCATAATTGGGATAACTAAAGAACAAACTTTGCAATTGTCTCTTGCTGAGTGTAAACTGATTCACTTTTTTGTTTTTCTCAAATGAAGATTCATTGGCCTGTCCAGATGAAAAAGGGATCTTTTGGCTTTCAGCCTGAGGACTTTGAGCGAACAGATATACCTAGCACGTGGAGAGCTATGGAAGCACTCTTTGATTCTGGGAAGGTCAGAGCTATTGGAGTTAGCAACTTCTCTACCAAGAAATTGGGGGATCTGTTGGATATAGCACGTGTTCCTCCTGCAGTCAATCAGGTCGAGTGCCATCCGTCATGGCAGCAGAAGAAAATGCAGGAGTTCTGTAATACAAAGGGAGTTCATTTATCTGTTAGTACACGTTTTCTCTATGTGTAAATCAGCTCTTTGTTTTGTTGTGGAAGGCCAAAAAGAAAATTTCAACAAGCGGTTTGGTTTCTCCTTTTGTGATCTCATTGATTAATGTTCACTTTAATATCACTTCAGGGATATTCTCCCCTTGGTTCTCCTGGGACAACATGGTTGAAGAATGATGTGATTAAGCATCCAGTTTTACTAAATGCTGCAGAAAAATTGGGGAAGACTCCTGCCCAAGTTGCCCTTCGCTGGGGATTGCAAATGTCTCACAGTGTACTGCCTAAAAGCACTACAGAATCGCGGATAAAGGACAATCTAGACATCTTTGACTGGTCCATACCAGAAGATTTGCTTGTGCAATTTCCTGAAATTGAGCAGGCAAGATCTCACGTATAAGACTGATTCATAATATTAATCCTGCTTGTTCAATTTATTCAACCCGAAGTAGATCATAAGGAGAAACTTATAATAGGGGTGCTTTATTCCATTCATGTTTACATGTCAGATGCGCATTTGACAGTTTCAGTTTATTCTAACTTATTTTGTCGTGCAGTCAGCTCCTAGTGAGAATGTAATGATGTAGTTACTAGTTAGGGCAGTAGTATGTGTATATGCAAGTAATGCAATGTTGATCACTTTTCAGAGCTAATCTGTGAGAAGAATTTCTAAAGGGTGTACGTTTTAACTCTTTTGCCTGACTAATCTTACGGTTTTTAACTTTTCAGTCGAGGCTGGTCAGGGGCGACTGGTTTCTCCATGAGACGTTCGGCAGTTATAGAACGCTTGAAGATTTGTGGGATGGTGAAATGTAATTCCTCTTGCCTGTTGAAGATCATCCGACCAGGTAGCTCGATCCTGCAGTTATCTTGGAGGGGATCATCAATATGAAATCTGTTTCACAACTTACATTGTTAAACATGTTGTCAATAATCTTCTACTTGTCTGTTGGCAAATAAACCAACTATGGCTAGCAACATTACTGGCTTGAATAATGCCAATTAAAATAAATTATATACAAAATACAAAATGAACTTACTGAATTCAATAAAAAACGTTTATCTAAAATATGTCTTATGTACATATATTAACAATTTAAGGATACATCTTACGAAATTATTAGATGAAAATATTGAATACTCCCCCTGTTATTTTATAATTGTCGTTTTAGGATATTTATCTAAAATAGAGCAAAAGGCTGGAACCATCACCTATGTTTTATCGAGGGTTCCCTGTAATACCCGGCCCAAAAGTGGGTGATGTGATATGTTTGATATGATTTGATTGGTATTACTCATACCATCAAGATGCATCTTCTTTTCGGTAGTCCAACTCAGAAGAACTCCAAAGTTAAGCGTGCTTGACCTAGGGCAATTCTAGGATGGGTGACCCACTGGGAAGTGTCACGGTGAGCACGCGAGTGAGAGGCGAGTCCATCAAATCAAATAGTGTTCTGACCTGGTGTTATGGAGCGGGGCGTTACATTCCCTTTCACTCACCCATGATTTAATTGGCCTCTTTCACTCACCTATGAAATAAAAGGACCTAGTCGCTCACCATGATGTCCCGTTTTTCATTTTGATCGATTATGTTACGAGTTTAATTTGGGAATTTCGGATAACCATTAAATTGATTTAGGTATTTTCGATTTTTGCCTTTTTTTTGGTTGTTTATTAAGTCTGAAGGTACCAATTTGCCCTACTAAATTAATGTGTTAACAGCAACATTAACCTTAGATAACACGGCAATATTGAAAAAGACTACTTTTATTTCATGGGTGACTGAAAGAGGCCAATTAAATCATGGGTGAGTGAAAGGGACCCTAGGTATAACATAGGTGATGGTTCCAGCCTTTTGCCCTCTAAAATATGTCTTATGTACATATATCGGTCTCGTGTTTTAACCGAATCGGCGGGTTTTTCCTGATTTAAAACCCGCGGGTTCTGTATCCTTTTTTTGTTGTTGTTGTAAATTAGCGATGAGGTGATTTATTTCATACTCTAAATTGAGGGTGAGTTACTTCAGATTTTTCTTTTGATTTTTTATCCCAAAATTTATTAAATGAAATGACCGAGATAATTTTATCGATAAGTCACGTGCCCTTCACATGATATTATTAACGACTAATTGACAGAGAGGTGATGGACTTGAACATTTTGAAACACTAGTATCACGTTACGTGCGTTGCACGTGGTAACAATTTCAGTTAATTGTTAATATTATATAATACATGGCATCAGAGGCGGATATATATAAGTTCAAGCCCGTTCTGTCGAACATGCATTTTTTTGAATATATATTTAAAGAAAAATGAATGTAAAAATTAGCATTTAAATTTATATTTATTTGAATATATTTAAGTATTTTGAACAATACTTTGCAAATTATGTCAATTTCGAACCGTCACTTTGGTATTCCTGAATCCGCCACTGCATGGCATGATGCATCCATGATTGATTGATTTATATTGTGCTTCCAAAAATAAAACATTATAAATGATTGATTGATTCCTAGTAATAAAAAAACACAATGGCCAACCATTATAAATATTTTACCATACAAAATTTAATTTAAAAGGGACTTTTACTTATGCATAGAGTAATATAGTTTTGATATACTTAATTAAAGCTACTTATGCATAGAGTAATATAATGCTAATATATTTAATTAAAGCTATCCACATAGGGATAATTTATAAATTACATAACAAAAGAAAATATATATTACAACTTATCATTAAAATTCTTCATATGTTGATAATTCATAGACGACGATTTAATGAACGAAAATTAAAATGATCTCACATGATACACACTTCAAATGTTATAAGAAATATTAAATTTTATTACAACTGGATCACTACTGAAAAAAATAGATAAAGTTAAACATATACTTCTAATATAAAAATATAATAAATAATCGTTGACATAAATACTCCCTCCTTCCCATAATGTTATTCCAGTTTGAAAATATATATCGAAACGAATCTAACAATATCCAATTTAGCTATATTATTTCTTATCGACTATTAAAAATTAATGATTAAATTTTTTAAATTTTACTCCAAAAATAAAAGGTTAAATAAGATTATGGGATGGAGGGAGTAAATATAATAAATAATCATTAACATAAAAACCTCTCATTAGAAGTGAGTTTGTTACTAACTAAAATAATTAATATTTTCCAACTCTATCTCTCTATTAGTGATATATATATACATGATGATATAAAATCAAATAATATTTTCTATAAAAGGTTAAGATAATATGACATTTTTCAACGTAATTCATATTTTATACTAAGAATACGCAGATGATAGTGAATCATTCTACTAAGTGTATTTTCTAAGTAATATTAAATAACTACATTATATTAATACATGCGATGGTAAATATATACAATATATAAAAATAGCAATTGAATGCAATTTGGATGAGCTATACAAAAGATCAAACCAAAGGTTGTGCAATTCGTCTTTGAAAAAGGGTTAAGAGATTGAGAGACGCTACAAAATTAAATACATTTTTACAATTTGAAATTATTCCATTTATATGTTTACCATATATGTATATACAACAATAAATATATTTCATATAAGTCATATATACATACATACAAATATATATTTTTCCAATCCTATTTGCAGATCAACCGTGTGGTTGAGAAATCTTAAAAAGAAACTATAAATTTAACAAGTTGCAATGAAAAATTAGTATATATTGATGTCAAAAGAAACGAAAGAGATATATATATATAATTTCACAAGTTGACCCAAACATTTAACTTATATTAAACTGATATGAATTTAAGTATTTTAGTAATAATATTGAGTTTTTGCATTTGACCTTTTATCATTATAATTCCATAATGTATATATATATATAAATAGTCTTAACATGTAATAAAAACACTCTAATAATAATTAATTCTACAATATTATATGTAAATTGATCTTACAATAAAATTGAAGAAATATTTTTACAATTTACTTATTGAGTATTATTTATCTATAAAACTCATATTATTATTATTTCTCACAGATAAATAAATTTATACAAAAAGAAAACAAATAATCATAACTAAAAATATATAAATAAATTTATATGTCATCCAAGTTCTACATTTAAATTATATTTCTATGGATGTATTTTTTTATTTTATATATTGATATATTTAACTTAATATATTGATCACATTTCTAGTTTTTTTGTGTCATAAACAATTTTGGGTTGAACATTAAATCTCAACCTTCTCCATTTTAGTTTCTATTGTGAATGAACTAAGGAGAATTCATAAAAATAAGAAAAGAACCATATAATTAAGTGAAACTTACATTAAGAAGATTCAACAACAAATCAACATTATTGATGATTGTTCAATTGTAGAATGTCTTGCTAAACTTGTAAATTAAGGATAAAAAAATGATGTTAGTTGATAGACAATGGAGAATTTGTGCAAATGTGATTTTCTTTCTTAAACATCAAGATGTTAATAAAAAGAATTTATTTATGAAAGACAATAAAAAATGATAATGGTTTTAAGAATAGAAAGGGATATTAAAGGTAAAGTAACTCCAAGAGATAGTGTTGAAACACATTTATGAGTGTCATTATTTCTCAAAAATTATTTACTCTCATTATCTTTAAAATTAGTTTTTAAATTATTGTTATCATCAACTATTAGTGTAGTTTTAAAAACTAAATGTTATTTTCAATAATTATTGAATCTTTTTAAAGATCTTTCTACTTATTCTTAACTCGTAACTTTTGTTAAATGTTTTATAATTGTTGCAAATTTTATATATAAATATTGTTTTTGTTCTCATACTTTTTATATTTTTCATTATTTAACCTTCAAGATTAATTGATGTTCAATAGTTAGAATCATTCAAAAAATAATCATCCATACTAACTATTTTAAAACAATTTTTACCTAGTTTTAAACTCTCATAGAATATTAAAAGTCCTCTCATAGAATATTAAAAGTCATGTAATTCCATGACGTGATCTCAACTCTCATTATTTGACGTTAATTGTTTCTCAAGTTTTTTGCTTGCTTGTACTATTATAAAATTATTATTAGCCATCATTACTATCACAGTATAATTCTTAAATCTAAATATTATTTTCACTCGTGATTGAACATCTTAAAGCTATTTCTTGTTAATTTTAACTCTCAACTTACGTTATAACCAAATTAGAGTTATTTCTATTTATAGAGTAAATAGTCTATTATACTAATCAATCGAGCAACTTATAACACTACTTGAAAATAGTATAACATAATATAATTATGGAGAAACTATAATACAATGTATTTCCCAAATGAAAAATAATTATTCACTATTTATGCCAAATTTTATAAGGAGCTCATATCAAATCATGCGAAGTGTCTTTTAGTTATCTTAAATATTAATGTAATCTAAAATTTCATTCACCATAATTTAGTAAGTGTAATTTACTTCTCTTGAAATATTAAAAGCCATGTAACTCCATGAGGCGGTGTTAAGTCTAATTATTGCTAAAGTTTTTTGTTTACTCTTATTGTTTATAAACTATTTCTAATTAACATTATTATCAATTATTAGTACAATTTTTAGCAACTTATAAAACTGATTGAGAAAAATTTCGAATAATATGGCTTTGGAGAAATTGTAGTACTATATATCTCTCTAATGATAAAAACTATTCATTGTTTATGCCAAATTTTGTAAGAGTTCATAGTAAAATCATGTGCAATGTCTTTTAATTAATCTTAAATACTAATGTAACCTAAAATTTCATTTACTATATTTTAATGAGTGCAACTTATATTTTCCTTTACTTTTACTTCAAAAGTAAATAGGGTGGATCATCTTTTTCTAACAATGATATGGTTCTAATGAATGATTAAAATAGTAATTGTATTTATCTATTAAATTTATTAGAATTTTAATTCATAATTAAACAAATGGAAGTTACATGACTCTCACTATTCAATCAATAGGGAGTTACATCACTTTATTTTATTTTGTATTAAGATCAATTTACCTATATATATAAAAAAAAAAAGATCAATTTACCTATATTTCTCAATAACTAAGCATTGATTATTTATATTTTTAATTAAGTTTTAAACTTTGGATAATTTTATATAATTTGGGTTTATTTTTAGTTATTCTTCAAACCTTGGATAAGTTTTATTATATAGTATATTTTCAAGTTAAATATTATCTTTAGGAGTCGTTGTTTTCTTGTTAATTATTACTTTTCATGATTAATAGATATTTATTTTTCAACAATCACTGTTTTTTAAAATTATTTATTAATTGTGAATAGCATAAAGTATATCATAATATGGATCACTTTTTCTCTATTAATTATTGAATGATGGATCACAATAATAAGGCTCACACTAAACATAACTTTATAGAAAACTATATCATTTTGTAAGAAAAAAAATCTAAGAAATAATGAGAATCAAATAATTAGAGTTTAGACCACCTTTTAGAGTTACATGACTTAATATTCCATGAGAGGTAAATTACAATTATCAATTTATATTAAATGAAATTTTAGGATACATTAGTTTTTAAGATAAATTATATGACATTACACGACATTACACATGTTTGTTGGTTAGTTTCATATTTTTTTTTTGATAATTAGCGATGTATTAAAATTAAACGAATAAACTCTCAAACCGAGTACACAGATGCCCCGAACTTCAGGGTTCAAGCAAAATCCTAAAACAAAACCTAACTACTATGGCCCTTTTAAAAGGCCCAAGTCCAAAATTAAACCTAACCCTAACTAAAGACCTATAAAAGAAAGAAACTAAGGCAAAGCCTCATTATATTGCCGCAGCTTCTATTAATGAGCATCACTTATGAAACTCTCTCATAACTTTCCTTTGAGAGAAGACTAAAAGATGAGATGGAAACCTTTCTCTATCCCTATCTGTTCGTCTTCAGCCTTCTATTGATCTTCTTCTTCCACCCCATAATCAAATCCGAGGTCTACCTCTCGGCCTTCATGCGCAACTATATGCCTCACCCTTCCCCCACGCGGTCTCTACCCGAAAAGACCCCTCCCCTTGTCTTCTATCCCTCCGTTGCCGGAGGTCGCGATGACGATACCCCATCTGAACCAGATCGGAGCCATTTCCCTTCGGAGGAGCAACCGACAAGGACGACGAGTCAAGATGGCGGAGCCGTGGCCGTGAGGAGGGCCGGAGCCGCTTTATATGCCGCTAGAAAGTAAGTAACGAACTGTACTCCTTCCATTGGGTTCCTTACTGAGTTATTGTGTACCGATCTGTTTCTTTGGTACCATAAATCCCACATGCATGTGACCCATATTCGAAATTTGTCCGGCGGGACCCGATTGTGAACAAACTTGAACAGATCCTTAAACGTATGAATATTAGAAGTGATAGCCGGTATTTTCAGTATGTTATTTACCTCTCGACTATATGCACACTTGATAAAGAGATGTTCCTCATCTTCGTGTAAACACTGACATAATGGACATGTAAGATCTAGATCCACATGTTTGTTATGGAGATTGACTTTGGTTGCCAGTTTGTTGAGATATGCCTTATATAGAAAATGCTTTATTTTCCTGGGGATCCTTAGTTGCCAGATCTGTTTAAAGCTTTCATCCTGGCTTGATGTGCTACTTGATGCATGTGTATTTGAATGTTCGGATTTCATGAGATACTCATATGCTGACTTGACTGTAAACTGTCCCTGTGAACTATGCATCCATTGTGGTTTGTCCTGTCCAGTTAGGTTATTAAGTGGGATAGTTAAAATCCCATCTATGTCTACTGGTAGGAAAATGGACAGTAGCCTGTCTATCCTCCATGTCCCAAAGTCTGGATCGATTAATTCGGCTACTGTAATGTGAGCTAAATCTGGATCCATGGGTGTTATGAGCTGTTTTGAATGTGTATGATGTACCCAATTTTGTTGCCATACTTTTATGTTTTGCCCATCAGCTAAAGTCCACTGTGTTCCTTTGTTTACGAGGTCGCGAACCGAGAGGATGCTCCGCCACGTGTAGCTTGGAGAACTTCCCAATGATGCGACCCAAAAACTGGTCTGAGGGAAGTAACGAGCCTTAAAGACCCGAGCAAGGAGGGAGTCCGGATTGCTTGCTATCCGCCACACTTGTTTCATCAGTAGTGCTTTGTTAAAACACTGTGTATCCCGAAACCCTAAACCCCCTGCATCTTTACTTTTGCATAATGTATTCCAATTAATCCAATGTAATTTATTTTTTCCGTTGTCCTTCGATCCCCACCAATAGTTAGAAAGTAGGGAGTTAATAGAATCACATAGAGATTTCGGGAGACGAAAACAACTCATTGTAAAGGTGGGGATTGCTTGTAAGACTGAAGTAATGAAAATTTCCTTTCCTGCAGTAGATAGAAGCCTAGGTTTCCAATTCTCCACTTTGGCTTTTACCTTATCAAGGATATAGGTAAAAACCTCCTTCTTGGAGGTGCCGACAGTGGACGGGAGACCTAGGTAGTTACCATGGTTGGAAACTACGGGAATGCCTAACAAACCCGAGATATTCCTCCTGGTATCCTCGTCCACACAAGGGCTGAAAAGGATAGAAGATTTCTCGACGCTCACCAGTTGACCCGAGAGATCCTCATAAGTCCTTAAAATATTTTTGAACATGGCGGCCTCCGCTAATGATGCCTTGCCTACGAGTAAGGTATCATCTGCGAACATTAAGTGGGAGATTGGTTCTACCCCCTCATATCTTATACCATGTAGATGCCCAGTATTGCATGCTTCTTTAAGCATAGCAATAAGCCCCTCGGTACACAAGATGAACAAGTAGGGAGACAATGGGTCACCTTGTCGGAGCCCACGGCCTGGGCGAATATACCCCGTCTGCTCACCATTAATTAGAAGGCTATAAGTTACAGATTCCACGTGCATCATAATAATTTTAACCCAATGTTCGCTAAAACCAAACTGTCGTAACATGAATCTCAAGAATGTCCATTCAATCCTATCATAGGCCTTAACCATGTCCAATTTAATGGACATGTATCCCTCTTTGCCCGATTTTTTCTTTTTGATTGTATGATGAAGTTCATACGCCAAAAGAATATTGTCGGTAATCAGCCGATTCGGTACGAATGCGCTCTGTGAGTCCGAGACAAGAGTGGGTAAGACTTTTTGCAGTCTATTGGCAATGGTCTTAGCTATTATCTTGACACTCGTATTGCACAGGGCGATCGGCCGAAACTGGGTCATTGAGATCGGCTTGGGAATCTTGGGAACGAGTGTAATAAGCGTGAAATTCATCTTTCTAAGCAAAACACCCTGGTTAAGAGCCTGGAGACCCATTGCGGTAACATCCTGTCCAACAGTCCCCCAGTAATGCTTGAAGAACGTCGCCGACATTCCATCTGGCCCGGGGGCTTTGGAACCCTTCATTGAGAACAAACTCTTCTTGATCTCATCCTCCGAAAACTGTTCGGAAAGCCATGTTTTATCAGAATCTGACAGTTGCTTTATTGGCAATGGCCCCAAAGGGGGCAATCTGCTACCCGATTGGGAAGCAAATAACTGAGTATAAAAAGTCTCGGCAAGTCCCTTAATACCATCAGTATCTCTAACCCAGTTGCCCTGAGGGTCTTGAAGCTCTGACACCCAGTTGATCTTTCTCCGTTGATTGGATAAAGCGTGGAAATACGCCGTATTCCGATCGCCTTTAACCCGCCAAAAATTCCTGGACCTTTGGCACCAATAGATATCATTAGTCTCTCGCAGCCGGTCTATATCTTTGGCCAGAATACAGGCCTGCCCTTTGGTCGCATTAGTGATTGTCCCCTGCTGTAAACTGTCTAACTGTTCTTGTTTTTCCTTAATTTTCCGGGGAACATTCCCCAAAACTTCCCGTTTCCACTGCAGAAATCCTAACCGAGTATGCCGGATGCTATCGAAAACCTTAGCCCCTGGATCCACCTCTGCACTTTTGGACCATGAGTCCTCCACCACAGCTGTGGAGCTGGCATATAAGCACCAGCCCTCCTCAAACCGGAATCGTGGCTTCGGTTTTGGGAGGAGACATCCAATCCATCGTCGGAAAGGGATGTCTTCTTTCTGGGAGACTCGTCCTTAATACCCTTTTCATATGGGTGTTGGCGTTTCTTTACAGCAGGCCTCCTAGGACTTTTGTGTCGGTTGGAGGGGATACGGTCCTGAACAGGACTTGGCTCCTTGATGTGAATACCCTTAGAAGAGGGTTTGGCAGTTGAAAAGTCGAAAAATTTCAGCGTTTGGAGAAGACCGTGTGCGTTACCACCTTCTTCAAAATCTGGGATAAAGGGTTCAACTGACTCCTTCCCTTTATCCTGAACCACCAAAGGCAAATTGGGCCCATTCAAACAGCCCATCTCAGGTTCATAAGAGGAATTCGTATAAATGCTATTAATAGCACCAGTCAAACCCTCCATCATTAAAGCGTTTGAATCAGCATTAATGACTGATTCAAAACCTGGGGGAATACGTGGTCCAACTTCTTCATTTTTTGACCGAGGTCCATTAATGCAATCAGCCGTTACAGAATTTGGACAGTTTCTAGCCAACCCCCTGATCGGTTCATGGGATGTACCGAGGGGAAAAGGGGCCCCCATCGGCTGCAGGGATAGCTCTATTTCTTTTTCCCGATCAGCCAGGGTAGAATTGTCTTTGGGCAGCTGCCACGCATCTTCCTCCTTTTGAACAACAGCAGCATCTAATCTGCAGATCACCCACGAGCGCTCCATGGGGGCCTTGATGCTAGCATCCACTTTTACTTGTGTACGAGGATCCACATCCTCCGGAATTAGGGGGCATTGGCGAATAAGATGTCCAATGAACCCACAGTGAAAACAGATTATTGGGAGTCTTTCATACGAGATCACTCCCTTCATTGTTTGACCCCCTACTGCCAAACCCAAACGCCTACGAAGGGGTCTGTTCACGTTAATAATTCCCCTAATGCGAAAGAACTTTCTCCCCATCTTATCCCGGCGTAGTTCAATGATTTCACTTTTCAAAACTCCCCCCAACAATCTAGCAGCGATTTCTTTGGTATAGAACTCATTAGCGAATCCGCGGACGTGTATCCAGAATTTACACTCCTGAAACTCCAGAACCGTGGGGTCCACACCCCGAAACCATTCCCTTAGAAGGAGAAGGTTATCATCGAAACACCACGGCCCTGCTTCAAAAACACGAATTCTTTTCTCGATGGAAGGAAAGAAAACGTGTAACAAGGGGCCTTCCACACGCGAGACCCGGAGGTCCGAGCAATCCCACGCTTTGGCCATTGCCGTTTGAAAGCCTTGCAAACTTATGAAGCCCTTGTTGAAGCCATAGACCTTCACAAATAAGCTAGCTTCGCTTTCGACTAAACCCGTCAAGAGATCAAATTCCTCCAACTGGAAATCCTCTGGCTCATCCTCGGCCTCGGACGCGGCCACTAGTCGCTTCAAAGATTCAGCATCCATGACAAATTCCAAAAACCCAAAAATAAGAATGAAAAGAGGGAGGAGGGGACGAAACTCTAGAGAGATACAGGGGTAGAAGGAAAACTGTTTGGTGATAAGCTCCACACCACCGTCGGTATAAATAGTCGTGGGATCTTGAAGGGAAAGGAACAAGATTGATGAGAAGAAGGGAATTGGCCATAAAATAAAACACAAATTAAGGAAATCACACATCAATTTGTGCGGTTTGACCATGGTAATCAATATAACACAAATCTCTCTAAATTCAAACAGGGAGGAAATCAGGGATCGAATTCCCGTCAGATTCCACTGATTGGAAGGAAGGAAATTTGAAAATGTTCACTTAGGAAAGGGAAACCTAGTGAGAAGGAGCTCTAGAGAGAAAATCTAGAGAGGAATCCAACTTTTAGATATTCTTAAAAATAATATTGAATGAAAATCCAAAAAGAAGACATATAATCAATAAAGATTTCTAACTTCTAACACTATCCAACAAACAACTAAACCAAGAACCATAACCAAATATAAGACTATTCAGCAAACAATATGGGAAAAAAACATAAATAAACAATTATATAAATAATGTAATTAAAAAAATAGCTTACGTGCAACGAGATTTGAGAAGAACTGGTTAAATGTTCAGCTCCACATGAACTTGCAACGAAATTTGAGAAGCCATCCGATCCGCTAACTATGGAGGAAGCAAAACAAGCAATTGATAATTGTCGAAGAAATTTTTTACCAGAATTTCAACATATAATCACCTATTTTAACATTCTCAATGCAAGTACCCATGATATATAAAACTAATCACCTTGACTATGATATTGCAATTATGATAGATAATGAAAATGAAAGAAAATTTTGATGACATGCCTTTAGTTGTTCATAGCTCCCATGAAACTGCCGATATACCTTTAGTTGCAATGGTAGATAGTGAAAGTGGGGAATAAAATTTTGTTAATAGCTCCCATGATATTTGTTAGTAGCTCATGTCTCTTCATCTTCCCATTAAAAGATGTATGCATATTAAAAATTAAATTAATAGTGAAAGTGGGGAAGAAAATTTTGTTAATAGCATCCATGATATTTGTTAGTAGCTCACGTCTTTTCATCTTCATTCTCATTAAAAGATGTATGCAAATTAAAAAGTAAATTCATTAAATTAAATTAATAGCAATACATGAATGGAGAGGGGTAAATTAGTCCTCACAAAAAATGGAAGAAACACCTAAAGGTGTTGCCACTTTTATAAGTATTATAGATATATTGGTTACTGATAAAGACGTTTTGAAACATAGTTGATGAACTGAAAACATATTTAAATATAGGTGATTGTGGTCACTATTTGCGCTTGAAACTCTATAATTAGTAAGTTCCTAACTAAACAATAAAATTTTGTCATAAATTACATTTAAAATGTAAAAGTAGAGATTCGATCGGACCGATTTTGTCGTTTTTTTGGTTTAACAAAACCAAACCGACAAAATCGGTTTTTCTGTGGTGGAGAACCGAAACCGGTCCAGAAAGTCGCATAACTGGCATTTTCGGTGTGCGGATCAGTTTTCGGTTATGGGCCTATCAATTTGGACTTATATTTGGGCTGATTTTTTTGAACTTTTTTGGGGTAGTCGACCTTCGTACTGTTTTGCTTGATTTGCAATAATAATCTAAAAATTTATTATACAACAAAAAATTTAAGGTGAGAGATGAGTCTAAAACGTGAGAGATGAGGCGTTCTGACAACGTAAGGTGGGAGTTTAAAGTTGAGGCCTGGAAGTAATAAAAAGTTAATGGACGTTTAATGTTCCTATGTTTCAACTTTGAAATTAGGTGTAGTATTAAATATTAATTATTCACATTTATCAATTATTAAAAAGAAAAAAATAGTGTAATTGACAGAGATCATACCTGATCGATTTTAATCCGTTGTGGTGAATGAAAAAAAATCAAAATTAGTCCTAGCCAAGCAATTTATCATTAAAAAAAACGAGACGTGAGTTAATCGAATAGCCTAGTGGAAAAGGCTCTTGCTAGTGACCAGAAGGTCATGAGTTCGATACTCACCTCATTGCTAATTTACAAAAAGAAGAAAACGAGACCGAACCCGCGGGTTTTAAATCAAGAAAAACCCGCCGATTCGGTTAAAAACCGAGACCGATGTATGTACATAAGACATATTTTAGATAAATATCATGAAACAACAATTATAAAATAACAGGGGGAGTATGAAATATCTTCATCTAATAATTTCGTAAGATGTATCCTTAAAATTTTTAATATATGTACATAAGATTCAAGACATTGTGATCAGATGCAAGACAGTTCTTATCAAGCTCTCTTCAATTCTAATTATAGGCCTCGAACTAATTTATTGATAGAGGACGTGTTTTGCAATGTTGATTTGATCTGTGGGGGAAATACGTGATCTGGTAGAACCACTAGAATGCACACTATGCTCATGCACATAACTCGTAGATTTCAGTCTCTGTCAGGGGACGGACGCAGAAAATAATGTAAGAGGTAGTACAATTGTTCAAATATAAAACCATTAAAAAAAATCTAAAAAAAAATGTACGATGCTGATATTAATAAATTCAAATTACAATTGACCACGACGATCTATCATTCTTTAAAACCTCTGTATGATAGCTTCATTTGAGATACAATTGAATATATCTTTTTCAATATGAACCACGCACTAAGTTATCGTTCATTATCACACATTCGGTTGCGAATACGACTTTTACAATATTGGATGAATAAGGTAAGAGAAAAGAAAATATTGCATCAATATAACTAACTACATTGTACAAAATTCAATACTTAACAAGTAAAATTGAACATTTTTTCTAATTCCATCACTGTTGCCCATAATTTGATAACACTTCCGATAATCCGTGCATTATTTATTCAACATTCGTGCCACTTTATTTGACTAATAACATCAAGTGACTAGTAGGCTAATAAATTCAATGAACGCAGTAGTTAATCTAGTGATAAATAATATAAATAAATAAACTTTATGTTTTCTTATCGATCTATTTTACTAATGTATCATATATGTCTTTCAAATTAACATGGAATTTGATCGGCAAATAATGAAATAAACTAATGTATATCTTCCGAATAACTCTATTGTACTAATATATCCACCTATAGTCTATGTAATTTTAGATTGCTAGTAATTTAAGAAGAATATAACAGTAATTCTCACATAAAAGATAAAATAGTAATATTGAATTAAGGATAAAATAGTAATTTTATGGGCCAAAATCAAGAGGTAGCACTTGCTACCCCTTGCTCTAACGTGGATCCGTCCATGGTCTCTGTGCTCTGACATGTCCATTCGTTTTCGGGATATTTCGTTTTGGGGCGAGCACAACCTGAACTCGTACCCTACTTGTTGACTATCGAACGCTCTATCGAATTGAGTAATCGAGCGGACAACTGGTTAAGATAGAGACTCTTTTGTAACACTACCCACAGTGCCTCATGTATAGGTTTCCTCATGGTTCTCGAGTGTTTGTTGTTTATTAAAGTGGTAAGTCGTTATGCCATTTTGATTTTAACAATAAAATTATTAAAGTACAACAATAGTTGTAGCCAGTGATAACCGAATGTTATTCCATTTTGAAGCGACTGTTTGTGCATCTAATATTTGCCACATTATTTTTTCCATTTCTATCTGCTTTTACGTGTATATTGTCCAATTTTATGCAAGATTTGGCAAATCAGGAATATTTGCTACATGCAAGTGTTCATTTTTCAATATTTTAAATGAAGGATTCCTCTGGAAATGGATTTGAAGCTAACCAAAAAGATGCCCGGATGAAAATTGTGTTTTGATGTGGTTGAGATTGTGGTAGGGTCATAGGCATATGAGACTGGTGTCTTTTGCAACTTGAAAGCGGATCATATTTATTTATTTATTTATATATTCTGATAAATGTAAAGTTGTACGGACCCGTGTTAATGTTAAAGTCATTTTTCGTAGTGCTGAAAACAAGGGAATCGGGATAAATAGGGACATACATGTTTGATAATTGTTGATATTTATAATTAAAATAATAATAATAATGAAAAATAAGAGTAATACTAGTAATAATAATAATAATACCAAAAACTATAATAATAATAATGATAATAATTATAACAATAATAAAAATTATAAAATAATATTATTATAAACAAAAATAATAAGAAGAAGAAGAGTAGTTATATTTAATAAATAATAATAATAGAAAAATATTATGATTAGTAATAATAATTTTAATGTGAACTAAATAAGATTGTATGAATTTGGAAGAATATATGAGACGTGAAAAAGTTATGGAATGAGAAATCTATAAAACTAAATTTCATCACTTCTGATTTGGTTAAGAGGAGAAAATTAAATTAAAAATTTTAACTTAGTATCTGATTAAGGAACCTGATAAGATCTTGATGTATTCAAAACTTAATATAATTCGTTAACAAACAAGCTCGATAAAATAAGTACTGAATTAATTAATTTTAAGTGCTTAATGGATTTAACAGACAAACCCTCAGTCTTTATCCCTTAATCTAAGAATTATTTTTTTGAAATAAAAATTCCTTTGTATGGTTTTGTTTTACCAAATTTAGTATGAATAAGTGGATGAAAAATTATGTTTGTGAAATGAATTTAAATTTGTAGAATTTTGCCAGATTAACACATTTCGTGTCAATCTTTAACTTCTAGTACAGAAGGTTTCTTTTTGCATATGAGTTGCACCCTCTCCTGCAATTTTACTATTTTACCCTTAAATAAAAAACCTTATTCTCCTTCATCTTCTTCCTTACACTTCTTCTTGTCCATCTCTTCTTCTTCACCAACCACCATCATCACCAACCATGAACCACCAACATCACCAAATCGTGAGCTCCCCCTCCGAATCGCGGCGCATGGAATTACCCACCCGCGTGAAGAGTGAACAACCCCTCCCCCAACTCTGCGTAAAGAGTGAACAACCCATCCCCCAACCCTGCGTAAAGATTAAACAACCCTCCCCCACCCCCGCATGGACAGCCCCTACCCTACCTCCTTTTGGCGGTGGTGGGTTTGTGAATGTGATGGGTTTGTGAAGATGATAGTGGTTTCGGATTTGGGGATGAAGATGGTGATGGTTTCGATTTTGAGGTTGTTGGTGGTAGGTCTGTGAAGGTGTTGGTTATGGACTTATAGTTGGGGGTAGGGGTGCTACCTTCGCAACAACAAAGAAAGGAAGGGTACTCCAAGCTAAAATTTCGATAAAAAAATGTCAATCTCACAAAATGTTCTTTAAACTTTTCATAAACTTTGTACAAGAAGAAATGATTCTTAAAAAGATGGACGATAATATTAATTTCAATTAGTACCCTATTCCGCCAAATAATCTACTTGTGATTGGACTTATCCCAACTTAAGTGTAGGATTGGATACCTATTTGACAAATCTATGATTATTCCTTCTCGTCTTATTATAAATCTACTAGCCGTTTGTACACAGTTTAGCTTGTGCGGATTTATTATTCTTACAAAATTTATTTTTTGTATAACTAATTTAATATTTATACAAACTTTATAACATATGTATGAAAAAATATGTATAAAGATCATATATACAATTTCAAAATTGAATTTGAAGGAACATAAATACATCAGTATTACATATAAAAATATTGAATTTTAAATTACTTGATAATAGTTAAATGGAAATTATTTTTTGATTCATCACATGTCACTTCTTGATTTGTTATATGAGAACATGGGGCTTCATTTTGATGTAAATGTAACTTCCAATTCCCCCCTTCCCCAATTACATATAGAGTAGATCTCCTAAGACCACCCACAGCAAGGGTTTATTGGAGTGTTTTGTTGGGGTTTATTACACACACCAAGAGTTTATTTGGGGCAAATTTATTTGGGGTTTATTGAATAAATCAGGTTCATTAGAGTTGCATGTGGGCCCCGCGCATGAAAAGCACCCAATGGGGCGCTGCCACGTGTGTTGCCATTATTATTAGTAACACATATCACGTGTGTTGCACGTAGTAAGAATTTAAATGAATAAACATATATAATATAATTCGAGAAAGAAATATTGAAAGAACTAATTTAAAAGGGAAGAATCTAACCATTGCTTTGTGTTATTACAGTTGTTTATTACCATTTATCTAAAGTCTAAACCAACACAATAAGTAAAGATATAAAAAATATTAAAAAATGAAATGTTGATTTCATCTAATTTGAGTTTTTTTTTCTTATTTTGTGAGTTTATTTATTTAGTAAAAATAAAAATATATCTGTTAATGATTGTATTTAGTACTCATGAAGTAAAAAATTGTGATAATGATTGTTTGATTTTATTTTAAGATTAATTTACATATCTGTGTTAATAGGTGTTTTGAAATGATTATTACTTTCCATGATTACTAGGTATTTTGAAGTTAAATATTACTATTTAGCATTCATTATTTTCTTATTTCTCATTAATTACTACTTTTATGATTAGTAGGTGTTTTGAAATGATTTATTTTAATAATCTTATTTAAAATTATTTTACTACTTGAAATATTTTTCACAATTAGTAGTAATTTGAATGCGCATTGCATGTAGTAGATATTTCTTGGAATATTTTAATAATAGGTGCTTTATTTGAAATATTTTTTTTAACATATTTCTCAAAATTATATGTATTGATGATGTATCAATGATATGAAGGAAAGAGAAAATAAATTGGTTATTACTCAATTATCTCATGTTGTAAAGTATAAAAGAAAATGCATATATTTGATTATGTTGATATGATTAGATATATGATAATTGTTTTGTGAATTGTCTCATGTTGATGATTGTCTAAGGGAGGACATGATGTGATCCTAATAAAGAATATTATTTTAATCATAATCAATTTTGAATTTACGTATGCGATCTAAATAAAGAATGTTAAGGGAGAACATGGTGCATGTAATCCTAATAAAGAGTATTACTTCAATCATAATCAATTTGGTATTTATGTATGTAATCTAAATAAAGAATATTATTTTCATCATAATTCAATTTGGATTTACGTAGCAAGGTTGCTATAATACCATACAATTTTATATAATCAAAGTAATAAATTAAAATCAACGGAATATAATTAAGTCAATATATTTCTCCTAAGCTACTACTATAAATATTCTTATCTAATTTGATAGAATACTCATCTACATTTCAAAGAAAAATATATTCTCTTAACATTTTTAATAGTAGTATAGTTCTTGAAGTTGACATGGAGGGAAAAAGAATAATTAATGGAGTTGGCATTCTAGTAATGTTGGTTTTATTCTCATTCCATGCAACAGTTGAGGGTAGTCATTTTACTAAGTGTCTTGGTAAATGTGTTCTAGCCACATGCCTTGCTACAAAAAATCCAGCATGTATTGCAATTTGTACTGTTAAATGCAAATTTATTCATTTTGAAGCTGAATCTTTCAACAATGATGATTGTGTTGCTGGTTGTGCTCTTCGAAAGTGTTCCGTAGAAAAAGGTATGATTTATTGTCAAAGAAAGTTCAACCCTCTCAATTTCTTAGAAAATAAAAAAAAAATACTTATTTTTTCAAAGCTATTATTTAGTAATACTTAAAATATGCACAATATTTCTGTTATATTATTTTCATCTCATGAAAACATTTTGTGTATCTTGTACTTTGATATTTATAATTTGTTCGATCTTACAGTTGTTGAAGAAGGCAAATATGCTCTAAATTCCTGCTTGGGAGACTGCGATCGTCAGTGCTAATGTAATATTTCGTCCTAAGTTAACTAATTTAGATATAAAATTTAAGACACAAAAAGATTGGACTCGATGCGATCGTTAGAGCTCGTTAAGTGTCGCATTTTAATCTTAATCGAGTAAGTTGCGAGCGAGCCAGCCATAATGGGCCAGCCCTAATGGGCCAGCCCACATCAGCCAGCCCACATCAGCAGCCTACTTAAGCACACAAGAGACGTGTGAGGTTCACTCATGCACGTCTCCTTCCTCACCAAAACCTCACCAAAACCGCACATCCTCCATAGCTAGAACCTTAGAGAATTTTTCCCAGCCGTTCGAGTTGCAGCTAGGCGTGGCCACCATAGGAGTCTCAACCAAGCAAGGTACACGATTCTCCCTATCTTCTCCCTTCTCCCTTCTCGGTTCGGCAGTTTTTGGGGGGTGGAATTCGCCGACGTTACGGACTCGATCTCGTCCGTTCTTGCTACAATTTGAACCGAATGAACACCTTGTTGTGTAATGTACATAGTGCAGTATCTAAATCCCTTAAAAACATGTTCAATTTGATGCAAAATAATCGGTTTTGGGGCAAGGATACGCGTGAGTTTGGCTGCCGAGTTTGCGATGTTGAACGTATGTGGTGTATCGGGGATGGAATGGTGAACTAGATGAGTATGATTAGGGCGTAAAACAGTATATAAACACATACATATGCGGCTTATCGATGATAGAGTGTGAGTAATTGTAGAGTTCGAACCTTGTTCGTTATAATTGGCTGCCGAATTGGTGATGATTAAGTGTATTTGATGATTATATGGATCGATTGGTGACCTAGATTAATGTTATTAGGGTGTAAAATCAGTATATAAACATATATAATTGTGGCCTTAACGTTGATCGGAGGTGAGTCAATTAGGGTAGAGCTCGATTAAGGTGGGTTCGAATGGAGTTTAGGCGTGAATTGTTGAACATTAGGGGTCGAGGCATGGTTAGGCGTGTGGGGGTTTTTAACTAAGGAATTAGAGGTGATATTAGGAGTTGAACGCGTAAATTAGGAAATGGGCATAGGGTGAGTAAATTGGATTAAGAATGAAATTATATCGAGTTTGGGAAGAAAATGAGCATGGATTATCGGAGTGTAGAATATTGGCTAAGTGAAGGACGAAGAATGACTTGAGGATATTAAGAACATGAATTAGGCTTGATAAGGGTTACGATTTGATATTAGTATGAACATTGGGTTAATATAGAAGAATTGGTCTTAAAATGTAATTATGGATAAGTTTGGGGGCATTAGTGAAAAGACATAAGTATGATATAAGGTATGAACTCTAGGGGTTAAGATGAAATATATAAGGAGTGGAACTAATATTAATTGTTTTAAGTGTTGGATTATTAAGTAGGTTATATAAATTGGGTTAGAATTAGAATTTATAAAGTTTAGGGGTTAACATGTAAACTTAGGAGAAGTACAGGGTGTTGAAGCGATTTAAAGGGTTAAAGGGCAAATTTGGGGCCTAAGTTGTAAATTAAGTTGATTTGGGGTCATAGGGTAATTAATGCAAGAGCTGGGCAAAAGTACAACTAAGTTTAGCCGAGGGGTAAAAGCGTAATTTCACTAGAAGTAGGGGGTAAATCCTGGAATAGGATAAGGGGTTGATATATTTGATATGAGGGTAGAATTAGAATATTATGGAAGTTCACCTAGGTTTGACCATAGTTGAGTTGACTAGGGTTGACCGTTGACTAGTACGTTAATAATTTAAGTATTGATAACTGGACCGTGAGATGGTAGTAATATAATAACATGTATATGATATAAACTAAAATGGGTTATAATAGTAATATATCGGGGTTGACCATGTGGGGCCCAGGGGCAAAATGGTCATTTTCCGCCAAAGGGAAAAATCGTCATTTTTCCCAAATTGACTAAAAGTTGTTAGGATTATCTGAATTAAAGTTTAATTGGTTGCGAGTGGGATGGGGCGTACTTTGGAATAGTATTTTGATATAGATTATATGTTATATAGGTCCGACCGCGTGATCGTTCCAGAGTTCGACTTGGAGTATCACTTTACGTGCTGTTTGCTTGAGGTGAGTTCCTACTCACGTGTTGTTATTTACTCTTGTATGTGTTGTGTGGTAGTGATTGTATACTTGGATACATTGTGATGAGTATTGTTGAGTATTGAGCATGAGTAGAGATGTTAGGGTGGACCTTCGGGTCGTATATGTGTTGTGTGTGTTGTCCAGATCCGGCAACGTAGGATTGACGGGGCGCCATGATTGTGATGGGCCCATATGCGGAGTACAGGGGTTTTGTGTGATGTTGTGATGTGTGATGGATGAGATGTGTGTATAACGAGATGTGTGATGATTACATGGGTTGGTCTCCCTGCAGGTTGAGCTAGGTAGAGTACTGTACAGTGCGAAAGTCCGGATCCAGAGCATATAGCGATTGCATTTGTGTGATTATTGTTGTTGAGACTAATTATTGCTGATGTTGAGTTCTATTATTGTTGTTCGGTTACTTCATTGCTTTCGCTTCACGTGCGTGGGTTGGTAGCCACCCGTGAGTAAAATTCACCAGCGGTCGTGCTGACCCCTTCGGGGACTTACATTTTCAGGCTAGGTTGCAGAATTAGCATCTGCATCGCGACGAGGCGGACGGCATTTAGGATCTCTCTCAGTCATTTCTTTGGAGTTAATTAGTTTCATGTAGGATTTTATCTTTGACTATTTTCCCTGCGTGGACTTTTAGTGGTTTGACATTTTATACTTGTATGGTGGGTTTGGGTGGACACCCCGATGGAGTTACGTTATTTCTTTTTACTTAGCAGGATTTTCTACGTATTCTACTTGTCTTTTAAAACTATTTCATTTTCGCGTATGGTTGTTTAAAACGATTTTATTAGCGAGTCATCCATCGGTTGGTGACTCTGATTCGAGTTGTTATCGAGCCTAACCTCAGGGCAGGATCCACCTGGGGCGGGTCGTTACAAGTTTGGTATCAAAGCTTAGGTTCTAGGATTGTTGGGAGGCTTCTGTGTGTTATGTGCTTACTTGTTAGAGAGTCTAAGGCTTCCGTGGTGTCGTTAGGAGTCAGCATGTGGATAGGGTTGATTATTGTTTTTCTTTTTGTGTTTCCGTAGACTGAGGAGATATGCCACCGGGTGAGGTTTTCAGATAATGGGATATCGGGTATAATTAACGTTTAATGGGCGCAGGGTAGAAATTGATTCGACATAAGTAAGAGGCGTTCGATCTCAATTGATGAGATGTATCATCGTAGAATAAGGGGTTTGATACAACCTAAGGTTGGAACGAGAGGATGGGGTGTAAGGACGAATGTCCCATACGATAGGAGGATTAGTGAAAGGAGTCGTGTCTGGAGATGTGTATTTGATATAAAAGAAACGAGATGGGGACATAATTACGATGGACTTAGAATGGATGTAAGTAACTTAAGTGGGAGAACTATTACTACTGCGGTTAGGAAACGCAGTGAAGTTGTCGGTTGTTTTAAATTATGTATTAAGGGGGAAAGTAAGGATTGAATGGAATCATGACGGATTGAGGATAGGTACTCGACTGTGGATATGAACTCTGAGAACCCTAAGTGTACAAATTAGTGAGGGTGGCCAGGGACGGGACATAGATGCATGTGAGTGTCACCAGTGATCGGAAGGTGAATTAGAAGCTTAAGAATATGAACATAAGTTGGACAATACTAAGTAATCGAGAGAATATCACTAAGGAAGAGATGTTAAATCGAGCTAATACTTTTGAAAGGTGGTTGACTGAGGTTCCGAATTGCTCTTGAGAATTGTTATAGGATATGTGGATCAAGGTTATGGTAAGTTGAGGAGAGCATGAGTTAAGGTTGGAGATAGTATTGGGTGATAGGTGCGTCACTTGTAGGCGAAGGTAATAGTATATATATTCTTATTAGGATAAATCATAGTGAGTTGTAAAGTCTCGCGTATGGAGGATATACCATTAAGTATGAATTGGTGTTGGTAGATGATGTTCGATGGTAGAAAGGTAGCATAGACTAGAGGTTGAGAATTGGTTGTATAGTTATGACCAGACGAATTAGTATTAGCACTGAGAATAACGCTTCAATCTAGCGATCACAAGTAATTGAATACGATGATAAGGAACGGGTTGTTATGGAATAAGTGGAATATGAACGATGGTTTCCTAAAGATGTAAGTGATGGAAAAGATGAACGATATAACTTATTGGCAGTAACTATGAAGATGGAGTTGAGAGGACGTTATTGGTGGATATAAGTAAGGTTTGGGACCATTCCTTTTGAAGGATTCTTGGAAGAATGAAACAAGCTGAGAAAATTACAAAGGATGAAGGAGGAAAGAACGAGGATTTCAAAGTTATCGGTGAGGGGTGATGAAGTTATTGTTGGTGTAATAAGATTATGATACTCTATTAGGGGAAGAGGAAAGGTCGAAGATTATTAGAGTCATAGGGTAACCAATCACAGTGGTACATAAGATTTCCCGGGGAGTCGGAACCCGCAAGAATGGAGTTGCACATTGGGGTGGTACCATTTTACGTTCGTATTGGAGAAAATGTATCACTCTAGTTTGTCAATATCAGATAAGAGACGATAAATTATATGGTTCGGAGGTAGTTAGAAAGAAGGTCGAGGAATTAAGGCTGATAAACAATTGGAGGTAGTATAAGGTGGACATGGTGCCTATGATTGTGTGAGCACGAAGGGGTACCTAGAACTTAAATGAAGATATCACACATGTTGGAAGCTGTGGATACTAAGGAGGAGGGGTGGTGAACTGAAAACGATTAAGTTTGATCATTGGCTATGGGATAGATTAACTGACAACGGTATCGAGGTATGGGTAAGAGTAGGTTGGAGGTACTTATAGCATGTGTCCAGAATTGTTCACACAGTGATTACATGTAATGTACGATTGAGGATCGTCTGAACTAAGAAAACATCTTCATGAGTATGAATGGTGGATATGATATATGATAAGTGGGAAAAGATGAGTGCTGTTGGTGACGTAATACTGATGATTTGACATTATAAGGGTTATGGATTTAAGGATTTACCTGGTTGGTCAAGTATAATGAGCTTGGAGGAGAAACATCGATATATGCACAACATGCGCGGTGATAATTAAGACACTTGGCTGTATTTGGGGGTAATAAATAATATGTGGGATACATATGAGGATAAGATGTATGATTAGGTTGATCGCAATAAGGATTGGATGGGATTACTAGGAAACAACCTATTGGATAATTCGATACCCATGATTTTGGAAGGGCTTAAGACTTGCAAGTGGAAAATTGATTAG
Source organism: Echium plantagineum (assembly GCA_003412495.2). NCBI lineage: Eukaryota > Viridiplantae > Streptophyta > Magnoliopsida > Boraginales > Boraginaceae > Echium > Echium plantagineum. Next base: position 60,191 of record QFAX02000456.1, read on the forward strand.
ATAATTATACCAATGGGTGTTTGTCTAAATGTTGGGTAACCTTAATAAGGTGTGGAGATATGGTGGTAACTAATGGTATATTAAAGAGTGTTGATGTTACCAGCGAATTGAGGTATGTTGAGTTCGACATATGAAAATGGACACATTGGTGTACAAGAGATAAACTTGTTCAGGTGAGATAAGAGGCAATGGAATACTCGGGGTAATATTGCAGGTGTTGTGAGGTATACATTGGTGGAATTGTATTGGTATAGGATTATGAAGAGGCGTTGTTATGATTTTGTATTGGTACCAAGATCTTATGAAGAAGTTGGTGATTGTGAAAATTATGACAAGTAATAATGAGCTTTGTGTTTTGTAAGACGGATAGTAAAATATTACGGCTTCATCATTGTGAGTGAAATTGTTATAATGATATCACGAGGTGAAGTATAAGATGGCGATACACTAATGGTTAGATTGAGACGTGATTAAGGTGCTGTTTATCTGCATGTTGGATGTGAGAGGTTACAAATTATATTTCATCTATAAACAAGCAGTAAGTGACTATGTGCGATATTTTATGAGGAGCGGATATTGATATTTAATTAGTGGGGTTGAGACAAAGCGATTAGATATATTAATTAGGTTGGTTATGTGACAAGGGTGCTTATGGGACTAGTGGAGGGTGCTGAAATGTGGTGTTCGATACGTAGTGGTTCTTATACGGGATGATTATACTATTAACCCAAGGAGTAGTTGTGGCGACTGGTTATCGAACTGGGTGATAAGTCTAGGGATATATGCTTCTAATGTGTATGATCTAAGGCTTGATAGGGGGTAAAGAGGTATTATAGTTGACCTAAGCAAGATAATGGTAATCTTAACTAATGGAGATGGTGTCACTTATGATTATTCGGATGATGGGTTTGTAAGTTGTTAAGGTGATATGCATTTTGAGTGTCACTGATGATTATCTATTAGGAGGGGATATCTAGATTTTGGAGATTTTGAATTAAAGGTGATACTTAGGGGACGTGAGTTATAGAGGGAAGAAAAAGATTAAACTCGTATTGCGGAATGAGGAAGTATTAGTATGATCAGTACGGTAGCATGGATATCATTATATGGAGAAGAAAAGTTATTGATAATAAGAGGTAGAGAGATGGAACATTAAAATACCTCGGCCTTGCTGATTAGAAAATTATCGTGATGACATTATAAGGTGAAGAGGGTGATGTTATTCATATCAGTTCTGTTTCATTGTATGTATGTCTTATATCAGGTAGTGCGGGGTGATTTCTGGGTTTGTATCATTGATATTGCGGAGAGGAAATATCTGTATTGAACTATTAATATTTGAAAGGCGACTAGTGATGATATTAATTCTTGATGATCGTGCGATGAGATTAGCGAGTAGTATTGAGAGGTTGTGGCACGCGTACGTGACCATTGAGCAGGATATATGATTATTATATCAGGTACATGGAGTAGTTGCGCAAGTAGTTGATGATGTTGTGATAATTGTTGGAGGCCTATAATTGGATCATGTGAGATCTAAGGCATGATGATCGGAGGTAAAATGTTGTGACATTATAGTTGACATGAACCAATAGAATAGTTATGAGATGTTAGTTTCGATTATGATGGCATGGTCATGACATGTTGAAGTCGGTTAAGTACGGCATAGTAGTAGATTGTTGGCACTGTGAGAGGTTAGTTTCGATGCAAATTTCGAGGACGAAATTCTTTAAGGGGGGAAGATTGTAATATTTCGTCCTAAGTTAACTAATTTAGATATAAAATTTAAGACACAAAAAGATTGGACTCGATGCGATCGTTAGAGCTCGTTAAGTGTCGCATTTTAATCTTAATCGAGTAAGTTGCGAGCGAGCCAGCCATAATGGGCCAGCCCTAATGGGCCAGCCCACATCAGCCAGCCCACATCAGCAGCCTACTTAAGCACACAAGAGACGTGTGAGGTTCACTCATGCACGTCTCCTTCCTCACCAAAACCTCACCAAAACCGCACATCCTCCATAGCTAGAACCTTAGAGAATTTTTCCCAGCCGTTCGAGTTGCAGCTAGGCGTGGCCACCATAGGAGTCTCAACCAAGCAAGGTACACGATTCTCCCTATCTTCTCCCTTCTCCCTTCTCGGTTCGGCAGTTTTTGGGGGGTGGAATTCGCCGACGTTACGGACTCGATCTCGTCCGTTCTTGCTACAATTTGAACCGAATGAACACCTTGTTGTGTAATGTACATAGTGCAGTATCTAAATCCCTTAAAAACATGTTCAATTTGATGCAAAATAATCGGTTTTGGGGCAAGGATACGCGTGAGTTTGGCTGCCGAGTTTGCGATGTTGAACGTATGTGGTGTATCGGGGATGGAATGGTGAACTAGATGAGTATGATTAGGGCGTAAAACAGTATATAAACACATACATATGCGGCTTATCGATGATAGAGTGTGAGTAATTGTAGAGTTCGAACCTTGTTCGTTATAATTGGCTGCCGAATTGGTGATGATTAAGTGTATTTGATGATTATATGGATCGATTGGTGACCTAGATTAATGTTATTAGGGTGTAAAATCAGTATATAAACATATATAATTGTGGCCTTAACGTTGATCGGAGGTGAGTCAATTAGGGTAGAGCTCGATTAAGGTGGGTTCGAATGGAGTTTAGGCGTGAATTGTTGAACATTAGGGGTCGAGGCATGGTTAGGCGTGTGGGGGTTTTTAACTAAGGAATTAGAGGTGATATTAGGAGTTGAACGCGTAAATTAGGAAATGGGCATAGGGTGAGTAAATTGGATTAAGAATGAAATTATATCGAGTTTGGGAAGAAAATGAGCATGGATTATCGGAGTGTAGAATATTGGCTAAGTGAAGGACGAAGAATGACTTGAGGATATTAAGAACATGAATTAGGCTTGATAAGGGTTACGATTTGATATTAGTATGAACATTGGGTTAATATAGAAGAATTGGTCTTAAAATGTAATTATGGATAAGTTTGGGGGCATTAGTGAAAAGACATAAGTATGATATAAGGTATGAACTCTAGGGGTTAAGATGAAATATATAAGGAGTGGAACTAATATTAATTGTTTTAAGTGTTGGATTATTAAGTAGGTTATATAAATTGGGTTAGAATTAGAATTTATAAAGTTTAGGGGTTAACATGTAAACTTAGGAGAAGTACAGGGTGTTGAAGCGATTTAAAGGGTTAAAGGGCAAATTTGGGGCCTAAGTTGTAAATTAAGTTGATTTGGGGTCATAGGGTAATTAATGCAAGAGCTGGGCAAAAGTACAACTAAGTTTAGCCGAGGGGTAAAAGCGTAATTTCACTAGAAGTAGGGGGTAAATCCTGGAATAGGATAAGGGGTTGATATATTTGATATGAGGGTAGAATTAGAATATTATGGAAGTTCACCTAGGTTTGACCATAGTTGAGTTGACTAGGGTTGACCGTTGACTAGTACGTTAATAATTTAAGTATTGATAACTGGACCGTGAGATGGTAGTAATATAATAACATGTATATGATATAAACTAAAATGGGTTATAATAGTAATATATCGGGGTTGACCATGTGGGGCCCAGGGGCAAAATGGTCATTTTCCGCCAAAGGAAAAAATCGTCATTTTTCCCAAATTGACTAAAAGTTGTTAGGATTATCTGAATTAAAGTTTAATTGGTTGCGAGTGGGATGGGGCGTACTTTGGAATAGTATTTTGATATAGATTATATGTTATATAGGTCCGACCGCGTGATCGTTCCAGAGTTCGACTTGGAGTATCACTTTACGTGCTGTTTGCTTGAGGTGAGTTCCTACTCACGTGTTGTTATTTACTCTTGTATGTGTTGTGTGGTAGTGATTGTATACTTGGATACATTGTGATGAGTATTGTTGAGTATTGAGCATGAGTAGAGATGTTAGGGTGGACCTTCGGGTCGTATATGTGTTGTGTGTGTTGTCCAGATCCGGCAACGTAGGATTGACGGGGCGCCATGATTGTGATGGGCCCATATGCGGAGTACAGGGGTTTTGTGTGATGTTGTGATGTGTGATGGATGAGATGTGTGTATAACGAGATGTGTGATGATTACATGGGTTGGTCTCCCTGCAGGTTGAGCTAGGTAGAGTACTGTACAGTGCGAAAGTCCGGATCCAGAGCATATAGCGATTGCATTTGTGTGATTATTGTTGTTGAGACTAATTATTGCTGATGTTGAGTTCTATTATTGTTGTTCGGTTACTTCATTGCTTTCGCTTCACGTGCGTGGGTTGGTAGCCACCCGTGAGTAAAATTCACCAGCGGTCGTGCTGACCCCTTCGGGGACTTACATTTTCAGGCTAGGTTGCAGAATTAGCATCTGCATCGCGACGAGGCGGACGGCATTTAGGATCTCTCTCAGTCATTTCTTTGGAGTTAATTAGTTTCATGTAGGATTTTATCTTTGACTATTTTCCCTGCGTGGACTTTTAGTGGTTTGACATTTTATACTTGTATGGTGAGTTTGGGTGGACACCCCGATGGAGTTACGTTATTTCTTTTTACTTAGCAGGATTTTCTACGTATTCTACTTGTCTTTTAAAACTATTTCATTTTCGCGTATGGTTGTTTAAAACGATTTTATTAGCGAGTCATCCATCGGTTGGTGACTCTGATTCGAGTTGTTATCGAGCCTAACCTCAGGGCAGGATCCACCTGGGGCGGGTCGTTACAGCTAAATTATATATCTTACAATAATAAGATTGGTTTGTTATGGGATCGAATGATTAAGTCAATGTGTATTCATTTCACCATGTTGGTATTTACCAAACTTCGAAAAATGTAACAAGTCTAGTAGACTATTTGACATATGAATTTATATGAAAATAATATTATATCAATGATGAAATATAACAATTTGATTTGATCTTATATCTCTTTATTGAATAAATATTATGAAACATAACTTTTCATGTTGAGAATATATTAATACTTTGGAGGATCAAGTCATGGCATGCGTGAACGACTTGTACCGTTTGAACTCAATTTTGAACGACGATATTCATGTATGTGAAAGGGGTAAAATAGTCTTCATAAAAACTGAAAGAAACACTAGTCTATTCACAAATTTAAAAGTGTTATTATTTAATAATAACACTATTATATATTTTATCTCTTTGATACGTGTGTTGCACGTAATAGTTATTTCTTTTCACATTTATTTTATACATATGCTTTATATATATTTAATATGTTCGATGAATTATAGTAGTTAAAGTTGATAAAACCTTTACGTTGCTTTTCTTCTTTCATCTTGATTGGAGCTTAAATGAGAGTACTTTTGACAAAACATTTATTCTAATTTTACATCTAAAAATGATACTTGTCCAAATTTTAATTTTCCAAATTATGTCTTATATTATTAAAGGGGTTGAAAAGAGTTTTTCAACACATTTTGAATTATCAAAATAGGAGTTAAAATCATGGAAGTAAGGCAAAATCAAAATTGATTGTAATAATATGGGTGGAAGCTTTGTAAAACTATAACTTTGCCTTATAAATAATGTCAAACAACGTTTGACCATGTAAAGCTAACAAAACTGCTATTTGTGGGACCAAACTATAACACATTTTCCAATATTTGGGACCTAGTTTAAACAATCCAACTATCTCGATCAAAGTCGATCCCGTCTCATTATTTGAAACCATTTTAACAATTAGCTCTATTTATACTAAATTAATGAGTCAAATTTCTTTACTTTATTAGCAACCTTTTGATCAAGCACCAATTAAATAAAATATTAATTTGAAAACCTTCAAATAACAAAAAGACAATACACATAAAATATATAACTAATTGAAAAACGTAATTTTGAATTAACTATATTAAAAAACGGGATTTTAACTCAACTAAATTAAAAAAAATTCAAACTTTTAAAAAAAACCAACTTTAAAGGAGCAAAAACAAAAAGATTCAATGCTCTTTTGCAAATACACATTCTAAATTGGGATAGTTTGCCAAATTTCTCATCAAAAAAAATGTTAATCTCACAAAATTCTCTTTAAACTTTTCATAAACTTTATATAAGAATAAATGATTTTTTAAAAAATAGATGATAAAATATTAATTTCAATTAATACCATATTCCGCCAAATAATCTACTTGTGATTCGGCTTATCCCAACGTAAGTGTAGGATTGGATACCTATTTTTCAAATGTATGATTATTCCTTCTCGTCTTATTATAAATCTATCTCCTAATAATCGAACAAGTTTAGTGCCAATTTCATTTTGAAATAATAAACAATTGAAATGGCTGAAGAAGGTGTAACGCACTTTGTTCTCAACACCAGAGCTAAAATACCGTCGGTTGGGCTGGGCACGTGGCAGTCCGATGCTGGCCTCGTTGGCAAGGCTATTGAATCCGCTATTAAGGTTCCAATATTCACCTTCTCTATCGATTAATATTTTACGATATTCGAGTCAATCGAATAGTTTAGTGGAAAAGTTTCGCTAGTGATCAGAAAGTTCTGGATTCGAAATTCACCTCATCGCTAATTTACAAAAGAAAAATCATTTTACAATATTCGTTAGTTTTATAACATGTTTTCTAATTATTTTTTGGGCTAATAATATTGCCACTCATTAAGAAGGTTGTGCTTGGTACGCAGGAATGGAATGAGATATGAAGTAATGATGAGATGGATCTGCTGAAGACTGGCCCGCTGGCCGCCTTATTCTATTGTAGACTCTTATATTATAAATGGACTAGCCTTGCAAGTTGATATGGGCTAAGGTTTAGGTAATATATCATTATATATATCATAGTATATGAATACAAAATAATGGATCAATGTCCAAATATTATAAAATAAAATATATCAAGATTTAATTTTGACTAGAACAATTTAAATATTTTATTTTATTTTTTTAATTTGTTAAGGATCCGGATAATTATCGTACGAGTTGGGTATTTCAAACGAGTACAACCTTGTACACCTACCCTACTCCATAATTAACGAACGGTCTATCGAGTCGAGTGCTCGAGCCGGGTGCTCGGGTAACCTGTATCGTTTCCAACACTATTTGTGACTTGTGAGACACATTTTAAAAATAAATTTACATGCACAAATCTTTTGTATTTATTCAAATAAAATAAAATTATTTTTATTCCTAAATAATTACAAAACAACCCCTTATCTTTCCTCACCCGATCGCAACCCCCTGATCTGCCCCACCCCCGATCGATGGTTCACTCTTACTAAACTTTGCTTCAGTCTAAGTGTCCAAATAATGTGATAACTTTTCAATTTCTTTATTGAGACGCAATTCCGCTTTGTTTACGTAGTCCCCACAAATCACAATCACAACATTCAAGAAATTAACCCCCTGGGAAACCTCAACGGACTTGGAGATCTCTTGCAAGTGAAAGGTTAAGAGGACAAAATTAACGAAGAATTAAGGAAGGAGAAATTTGTAAACTGGCAATTTATAACTTTTGATTTGTTTAAGAGGACAAAATTAAGTAGAGAATTTTGACTTAATATTTTGGTAAGGATTTCATTCAGGTCTGATCTAATTCAATACTTAACTTTTTTTTGTTAACAAACAAGCTTAATGAAATAAGTACTGAATTAATTAAGTTTAAATACTTAATCAGTTTAACAAATAGGCCTTTATAGTTGAAAAAAGCCCATTGTACAACTTCTCTATAAGTTTATGCAACAGTCAACACCATATACAGACATACAATAAAACTTTTATAAATTAATAATGTTGGGACCTACCAAATTTATTAATTTAGAGAATTATTAACATATCGATAAATTAATAATTTATTAATATAAAGAGTTTTTGCATGAGATGAAAAGTTTTTGCAGAATTAGCCAGCTGGTGAAAATAGGGTTTTTGATGTGCTTTAGGCTTTCTTTCCTAATTTTACTAGGTTTCCTGATTACCACTTGTTCATACAACCTATAAGCAATATAAGCCATAACAAGAGACTAAATACATAGATTAAGAATTACGGAACAGTTTTTTTGTGTAAGATTCGCATCGTATAGATTTATACAATGACTTCTCATCTAAAAATTAGAGATGAACTCCAAAGTGATTTGAACTTTAAGAAAAAATAAACTACTAGAGTCATAATCACGGCCTCACAAGTCTAATAATCGTCTAATTTTCCTTTTTGTCTTCTCTTAAAATTAATATATGTATATTTTAGTATCAAAAAATGGATTTAGGAATAGCATAAATGATAAATAATATGAGTGGCACCACAAAAAAGATAAATTGTTCAAGAGCATGCTAGAAAAAATGCCATAATATAAGGATCACCTCAAAAATCAACCCATAATACAAGGGCAATTGGCCAAAAAGCCTTTCATTTCTAACCTCCATTAATATATATATATATATATATATATATATATATATATAGGGCAAATGGCTTCTGATATCACTCACGTTTGGAAAAAAAAAATCAGTTAGAGCACTCATGTTTCAAAAACGACAGTTAAATCACTAATATTTAAAAAGTTACTTATTCGGTTACTCTATCAGATTTTTGAAGGGTATTTCTGTCCAAACACATTTTTACCTCTCATAAGCACCCAATTTAACTCTTATTAACACATCGACCCCAATCCTGATATTAAATTTTTTTCGATTTCTTTTTTCATATTTTTCTCGATTTCTTTTGAGATTTTTTCTCGATTTCTTCGGATTTTTTTATTACTTTTTTCGATTTTTTCTCGATTTCTTTATTGATTTCATTTTCAATTTTTTCTCGATTTCTTTTTTGATTTTTTCAAAAAAGAAATTAAAAAAACCAAAAAAAAAATCTAAAAAGAAATCGAAAAAGAAATAAAAAAGAAATCGAGAAAAAATCGAAAGAGAAATTAAAAAGAACAAAAAAAAATCGAGAAAAAATCTAAAAAGAAATCGAGAAAAGGTCGAAAAAGAAATCAAAAAAGAATCGAGAAAAAATTGAAAAAATACTAAAAAATAAATCCAAAAAAATTGTAATCTCATGATTAGGGTCAATGTGTTAATAATAGTTAAATTGGGTGCTTATGTGAGGAAAAAATATGTTTGGACAGAAATACGCTTCAAAAAATCTGATGAAGTGACTAGAATGAGTGAATGAGTGACTTTTTAAACATTAGTGATTTAATTGGTTTTTTTCAATGATCAATGCTGACTTCTTGAGTTCATGTTGATATGTATTATTAGTATCTATTCTTTTTTTATAGAACCTCTCTCAGCCACTCCTCAAGTCCTTATAATGGGAATAGAAGTATTGGATCTCGAAGTTACTTGAAGGCCTCCTAAAGTCCTAATCACTAAGCCATCGGATGTTCTCGTATTAATATCTAATCTAATTGCTAGTCTCCTGTGCTGTGCCGAACTGACCGTGTTTTGTAATCTACAAGTGCAGGTTGGATATCGTCATATCGATTGTGCTGCTCTATATCACAACGAAAAGGAGGTATAGGAGAATTGATGATCCTATTAAGTTGTGCACATTTTCTTAGTGGCTATCGTCTCTCGTATTATTTTACATGAACTTTAATAATTTTCTAACTAGTGTAAAATGTAGCATTACATTCAGACTAAGCACACATGATGTTGGTCTCTCTTATCATTGGGGACTTAAGAATTGAAATGTAGAAAGTTATTGTCCTGCTAAGATTTCTCTAAAGTACTATCATGCTATTTATACAAAATCTAGGAATCAAATTGTGAAATAAATGCATTAGGAGAAATCTTACGAGAGAAATCTTAGGAGAACCGTAACAAATCCAGACTTAAATGTCACGATTGTATTCGATACAGTAGAGAGTGAGTGAGTGTGACTGGAAATGACATGTAGCTAAAAATTCAGCTCTAAGATACTGTACTAGTACTGATTCATGAATTCTCTTTAATGTCGTTATTTCTGACATTATTTAGAGGTGATCTTGAGCTGAGAAGTTGAAGGAGAACAAAAGTGTGCTATTTCAACTTTGTCATAACAAAAACTCTGGAATTGTAATATCTGTAACTTTTGGTGCTTTGTAAATGATCAGTCCTTTGTCATCCTTAGGCACAACTTTATGATTTGTAACATCTTTTTATATGACTCGAGGATATATGTTCAGATGTTTATCCAAGTGGAGTCTTTATTAGCAGACTCCACGGAGTTTCAAAACCTGCAAAGGATTTGGAAGCCGAAAATGATGTATTTAGTTATAAACGGGATGTGTACAATGGATATTGCCTAATCAGATCGTAGTTCTGCAATGACTTCGGATAATACACTTATAAGTTTAAACAACTTTCTTGGGTTTAATTGGTAATATAATCTCCTTTCAGATTGGCACAGTTCTGAAGAAACTATTTGAAGATGGAGTCGTAAAGCGGGAAGATCTGTTCATCACATCTAAACTCTGGTATTATATTTTGCAGAGACACAAGCAGTCAGACTACATTATTCGACTAATTTTCAGTTATTCTCTTATTTCTTGAACCCGATTAACTAGACATATACTACTCCGTGTATCAATGTGTCATAAGATTTTGAATGGTAACAAACACAGTTTTATGATTTATAAATAACAAATATTGATAAACTACTTAGAAGACTTAGATATTCTTACATCATTTTCAGGAATACGGAACATGCACCCGAAGATGTACCTGTGGCTTTAGATCAAACACTAAAAGACTTGGAACTTGATTATCTTGATCTGTATCTGGTAAGCATTTCTTGAATAATTGTTCTATAAATGGGATAACTAAATAACAGACTTGGCACTTGTCTCTTGCTGAGTGTTAACTGATTCATTTTTTTGGTTTTTCCAAATGAAGATTCATTGGCCTGTCCGGATGAAAAAGGGATCTTTCGGCTTTCAGCCTGAGAACCTTGAGCAAACAGATATACCTAGCACGTGGGGAGCTATGGAAGCACTCTTTGATTATGGAAAGGTCAGAGCTATTGGAGTTAGCAACTTCTCTACCAAGAAATTGGGGGATCTGTTGAATATAGCACGTGTTCCTCCTGCAGTCAATCAGGTCGAGTGCCATCTTTCACGGCAGCAGAAGAAACTGCAGGAGTTCTGCAAAACCAAGGGAGTTCACTTATCTGTTAGTACACGTTTTCTCTATGAGTAACTCTGCTCTTTGTTTTGTTGTGGAAGGCCAAATAGAAATTTTCTTTGAGCGGTTTGTTTTCTCTTTTTGTGATATCATTGATTAATATTCACTTCGATATTACTTTAGGGATTCTCTCCCCTTGGTTCTCCTGGGACATCGTTGAAGAGTGATGTGATTAAGCATCCAGTTGTATTAATGGCTGCAGAAAAATTGGGGAAGACTCCTGCCCAAGTTGCTCTTCGCTGGGGGTTGCAAATGTCTCACAGTGTACTGCCTAAAAGCACTACAGAATCACGGATAAAGGAGAATCTAGACATCTTTGACTGGTCCATACCAGAAGATTTGCTTGCGGGATTATCTGAAATTGAGCAGGCAAGATCTCACGTTAATCTTCCACTGTGTTGTGTCCCATTAATAGTAATTATTTTATTAATGTTTTGTGAAAACCTGAAGACTGATTCATAATATTAATCCTGCTTGTTCAATCTATCCAAGCCAAAGTAGATCATGCATTCATGCCATCGACAAATCTACTGAGTGGCACGTATAACTGCTGGTCCAAAGATTACATGAAGTTTAAAGTGCATATGTTACATGCCTATGTACCCACCGTTCTGGTCCAAAGATTCCATGTTCAACTGTTTTTTAGTCCCCCCTACGAAGTTCCAATCTTATGGTTTTTAACTTTTCAGTCAAGGCTGGTCAGAGGTGCCTCATTTGTCCATGAGACGTTCGGCAGTTATAGAACGCTTGAAGATTTGTGGGATGGTGAAATGTAATTCCTCTTGCCTGTTGAAGATCGTTCGACCAGGTAGTTCGATCCTGCAGTTATCTTGGAGGGGATCAATCTGAAATCTGTTTCACAACTTACATTGTTAAACTTGTTGTCAATTGTACTTGTCTGTTGCCAAAAAAACCTACAATGGCTAGCAGCATTAGTTGCTTGAAAGTTTCCTAGATTTCTATGTACATCAATTAAGATCGAGCATAACAATTGACTCTTACTGGAACAATTATTCTCATTTTGACATTACCTTAAGATGACAACTTTCATTTTATATTTATATCATCGATTCTCATTTAGTAAAAGATAATACTTGATTTGGTTTTCTAAATGCAGCAGTTACAGACTTACAGTCTACAAACTTTATAGATTATCAGGATTTTATGATAAAAGTACTAAGTATATTTTGAGCACAGATTAGCCTGTGTGAATTTTGAGCACAGATTAGCCTGTGTGAATTTGTTGGTAATATTAATAAAATCTACTTTTCAATTAATTTTTACATGAACCTTATTATGATAACACATTATTTGTAAATTAAAAAAAATACATATGCATGGAATTACCAAATAAATATATCAATTTACATATTGCTATTTAACTCATTTTAACTAAGTTTAAATTTACAGTAAATAATATAAGATTTTTCAAAATTTATTTTTAGAAAATAAAAATAAATATATTTAATAATATTTCTAAAAAATAAATAATTTATAATTATATTCCTATAATTTAGGAGATTGGCGATTCAAAATAAATATTAATTCTTCCTTCTATGTTATGTATAGAGTAGACTATTCCTACAATTTAGGGGATCATAGCGATTCAAAATACAATAAAAAATATTATATTCCTACAATTTAGGGGATCACGGCGATTCAAATAAATGCCAATTGAAATAAATTATATAAATACATACAATATATTGTAGTCTTAATGAAGTTACTAAATACAATAAAAAACATTTATCCAAAATATGTCTTATATACATATATTAATTATTTAACCATATATGTCACGAAATTATTAGATGAAATTATTGAATACTACCACTGTTATTTTATATTTGTCATTTCAATTTTTTTTTCAAAATATTTTTCTTTCAAGCATAGAAAATTGTATTTTTATATTTTTACTCTAATTTTTGACTAATTTTCATTTTTAAGTTAGCAACTAACCAATTATATAGTTTCGATTACTTTTGACTGTTTTTATTTTTCTTCATATATGCACAAATAACTAAAACTACATATAAAAGAACGCGGAGACTATAACATTTACATGTGAAATTTGATACAGTAAGTAAATTTTTCATTAAAACATTTCCCATTATTTTCAGGTATTATATTTTACTTTTACCATAATTAAGCATACAAAGTAAAAAAAATCCCTGTTAATAATGAAAAATATATGATAGTAAATTTTTCCTCTTAAATTTGATACGAATATATTCCTTATTTAACTCTTAATTTGTTACAATATATTCCTAATTGAAGAATTATTGAATCATTTTGTTTTCACTTTAGTTAAAGTCTTAAACCCTAGAGTGCTTTGTCTTAAATAAGAAGCTTCTTGGTTTGTCCACTTCTACCACCAAATTGCCTTTTGTAATATTTCAAAGACGGCGAAGAATAAGCCAATGGCTGAAGATAAAATCATGGTTAGTCACCTCATTATAATTGCTTCAATTTTTTAGTTTTTTTTCTTTCAAATTTATAATAATTTATGTATTTTAATTGTTGTTTTGTATATACTGTATTATTAAGACATTGTGATCAAACTCCCTCCATGTAGAATAATCAAATTGTTAGGCCTTCAGCGGGAATTCTAAACTTATAACTCTTTATAGTGTCAATGAGTAACATATATTAATAATACCGTACTTCACTCGAAAAGGATCGTCTAGTTTGATTCTCAATGGTACTCGAATAGGATCGTCTAGTTTAATTTTCAATGTTTAGTTTGATTCTCAATGGTACTCGAATAGGATCGTCTAGTTTAATTTTCAATGTTAAAAGTAATATATTGTCGATACATTATCGAAGTACATATCATTGGTTGAATATATCACATGTTTGATATGTTTTTTTCTCAAATACTCTGTATTATAAAACGTACGGAAATATTTCAAAATTTGAGAAGGCGAATCATATTTTTACTAAATACTAACAAAATATAAAAGGTCAGCGATCAAATTCGAAAATTGACAATTTTTAGAGATAGAGGAGTGTTTGTTTTATTGAACTTGTGTTGGCATTGCTGAATTGACATTGTTTCATATTTCTGGGATAGGTGTTTGTGCCGCCACATCCATTGATAAAGCATTGGGTGTCTGTTTTGCGGAATGAGCAGTCGTCTTGCCTGATATTTAGTGAGTTTTTGGAATGTGTATAATGGTTTGAGCTTTCTTTCCATTGTATTTGTTGTATTGGACATCATGTTACTATGAAACCAAATAAACCGGATATGGAACAGTTTGTATCGAGCTCTCTTCAATTCTGATTATAGGCCTCGAACTAATTCATTCATAGAAGACGTGTTTGCAATGTTGATTTGCTGCCACTCTTTCCTTTTTGAATCGTTCTTATCATATGATTTAATTTGTGCGTCTCAAAATTCTGCTTATTTAGAGAATGCATTGGCTGAGCTTGGGAGGCTGCTTCTTTATGAGGCATCAAGAGATTGGCTGGTGAGCTACAACAAATTTATATTCTCTTGTTGTTTTTCTAGTAATGTATAATGGTTAGATACATTTTTTTGTTCCTAAATGATCAATTCAGATTCTCTAATGTGAGAACTGCTTTGGAAATCCTAAGAACAATAAACGTGTAGATAACTTGTATGAAATTATAGATTCCGATAGCTCCAATGTTAAATGAAGGAATTATGTTTCTCAGTGAACAAATGACCACAAACTTACTTTGATAGTTAAATTCAATTTGAATGTACCTGTGATTTCGTGTCAGTGTCTTGACATTGTTGAATGAGTTTAAATTCTTATATCTCAAATCCGTGAATCTGAACCTCACTTTTCAATGAGAAATTACTTCTGTTACTCTAATAAAAGTATTTTGCTTCCAGCCAACCATCAAAGGAGAGATTCAATCACCTATGGGTGCTGCTTCTGTTGAATTTATTGATCCAAAACAACCAGTGGCGGTCAGTTCCTGTCTTTTAAGTTTATCTACTCTGCTGTTCTACCATTTTCTAAATCGCCATTTCAAAGCTATTGGCCTTGTTGTTTCTATTAGCTACCAATGCTTAGATTATACTAATTAAGACGAATTTCTTGTCAATCTCATTGCAGATTGTACCCATCTTGAGAGCCGGTCTTGCTCTGGCTGAGCATGCATCATCAGTTTTTCCAGTAACTAAAACATACCATATAGGTACAGATGGTAGTTATATTCAGTTTACGGGTTGACTGTGCTATACATAGTTCAATGGTAAAAACAACAGAATTGCACAGTATGCTTGTACTCCCATTTTTGATTTGTTATAGTATGTTCCCATGATTTGGTTCCTTGCACAATAACTCGTATCTTTCAGTTCTGTGCTCTGACATGTCCATTCGTTTCTGGGACATTTTATTTTCACTGACGAATGTTTCTTCTGCATGCGAAGGTATTGCTAGGAATGAGAAAACACTTCAGCCAACAGTATATTTGAACAAGTAAGATACCAGTCTTATCAGTTTCTGGAATGTCCTCCTGTATACTTGAACCATTGTTTTCTGATCTTTTATATTTTCTCTAGTAAGATGTAATATTTTCTTTCTCAGAGAATGTTATTCCTTTTTTGTTATTTATTCAGTATCTGAGACCTTACGAGACATCTACACTCCTACGCAGGCTGCCTGATAGATTTCCTCATGGTTCTCGAGTGTTTGTTATTGATCCAATGCTCGCAACTGGTAGTGAATTGTGCACCAGTGATGAGTAAGTTTGCTAACAGTAGCCAGTTTATGTACTTATGACTTCTTTTTTGCAAATCACTCTTAGGTGGAACCATAGTTGCAGCAATTGACATGATAAAGCAACGCGGAGTTGATAATAAGAATATTAAAGTGGTAAGTCGTCAATTTTCTTAATGGTTTTCATTATTTTGTTACATCAATAATTAACCTCCTTGATGCTTTATGTATGGCCAGCCCATCTTTCCTATGGTGAATTCTTGTCGTCTGTTTAGTGATATACACTTTACCCTTTGTGGTTTGCTTCTTATGAAGCAGATAGAACTTCTCGTGTCATTGAATTCTAATCTTAATATGTGATGCTATATTTTCTGAGTCATTGACTTACTCACTATGAACCCAATCATTTCAGGTGTCTGCAGTTGCAGCTCCTCCCGCGCTCAAAAAGCTGAATGATAAGTTTCCTGGGTGTGTAAACCTTTGTTCTTAACTCAAAATTTTACTCCGCGATGACTTCTTTTGTTCATATTGCTTAATTTCGTGATCGTTTTTCAGGGTTCATGTGTATTCTGGAATTGTCGACCCAATACTTAATGAGAAAGGGTAATAAGAATATACCATTTCTATCGATGTCCTCTTTAACTCGTAGAGTTTCACTTTTACTCTTTGTTCATGATCATCAGGTATATTGTCCCTGGGCTTGGCGACGCAGGAGACCGCAGTTTTGGCACCTTATAATCATCCCCTCGAGCCTTCAATTATTCGATACCTTGCACCAATTTGAGAGTTGATTTTTGCAAGTTAGTTACCTATACAACCTTAGTTGTAACAAAAAAGATTTATCATAAGTTGACATTATTGCACGATTGGATTTAAAGTGCAATATGTTAGTACTCTTTGCATTTCAATTTAATTAGAAGATATTTTCAACAAAACGGTCAGATGTATTCTTATTAAGGTTATAGTTACAAAACTTCAACTTTCATGTTAAAAAAATTTATACAGTTAAATACATTATATGTATATGTCAAAAGTTTAAACATTAACGTCTTAGTTGAATAAACTTAATTTATGATCGATGTTGAGTTATATAATATGGCACGGAGTATTAAATTTCAGAGCTAAATTGCGGTGGAGATAGTATTACTTTATATAAGCGTATCTTCCTCGACTATTTGTGTTTATTCGATGTCACCCATTTCGACGTGAGCTAAAAAGATGCCTGGATGGAAATTGTTTGTTGATGTGGTTCAGATTGTGGTAGGGCCATAGGCATATGAGTTTGGTGTTTTTTTGAACTCGAAAGGGAATCATATTCGCGATTTATTTACATACCGGATAATTTTAAAATTGCAGGGACCAGTTTTATCTATTGAAGGGGCATTGCACATATTTATTTTTCAAGGGCATATTTGTGATTCCACACAAAATTCTTTCTCACCCTCCCCCACCACAACTTTGGTTTATGCAAATATTGTTCTACCGAAAGAGAGAATAAAGTATGTTAACTTTTCTTTGAGATAATTCGATTTTACAATTAAAATTTTAATTGTTGATTGATGACAACAAAAGAAAATAAAGATGCAAAGGTTGAAATTAATTTACAATTAGGATGAGACTAGTTGCACCCATCGTGCCACACTTGGTACACCTTGATTAACGGCGAACAACATATAATACCCTGGCGGCGCCACCCTCCCATCAGGCGGCGCTGTGCTTTGAATTCTGTACCCTCCAGTTGGCTCCGGCACCGAATTCGCTGCTGCCAATTTCACCAACCTCTGCCCCTGGGAAAATGAGTGTGTTGCAAAAGGTGCACTAGCTAAATTCACTTCAATTGGTGCCACCACAGGCAGCTCCACCGTGATCACAACGTCGAACACTTGTCCATACGCCACTTTCTCCGGCAATTCGACTATGACCGGTCGAAGATTTGCCCTATCCAACGACAAATACTCAGGGGAGAATGCTTCAATCCTTAATTCAGTTGGGAACTCCCTCTTGAAATTGTAGTAGTAATGTGGATTACTCCCTGCAAGCAGAATTCTTCCATCAGGCAGCAAATTCGCGGTCGAATGATACATTCTCGGGACTGAACCTGGCTTGAGGGTCATGAACCGGAGCCCTAGTGGTTGCTCCGGTCGATACAAAAGCGGAAACAAACACGGCTGAGATGCCCTCTCGAAGCCTTGTGTTCCAGCTTGCGCCCCATTAATGATCAAAACCTCCCCTGTTGGCAACATTACCATATCCCCCATAATCCTCCCAATCGGCATATCCTCCATTTCCCAAGCAGGATCAGGCCGGGTTGCTTCAATCCGGCCACAGCTCCCATGAGCAGGAGTATCCGCAGTCTTATGCAAATAAGCCCCATACTCTGCTCCGCCACAAACAACCACAGTGGCAGACGAATAGTCCCCGCTCAACGCCAGCATAACCGACGATCCAGCCGAAGGATAGTTCCGTGGCCCACCTTCAAGGACCGGATAATCTCTCACAAGAACATTTGAAACATAGTCATAACAAACAGCCTTATTGTTAGCAAAAACAAAAAGTTGCCCAGTAGGCAACAAATGGACATAAGGATAAAGATTGTCCAATTGATTATCTTCAACTAGGCTCAAAAAAGGAAAACTCAGAGGACCATTTTCTTTTGGTGGAAAATACTCTAGACTATTTGATTCTCTACCCCCAATAATGATAATTGATCCATCTGGTAATATTTGATTAGTACCATACCATCTACCATGAGACAACTCAACATCTTCAAGTTCTTGCCAATCACAATCTTGGGTCGGGTCACATGGGGCGAATTTTCGTATTTTCTTGAACCCATCAAGGTCTCCTCCGGTTTGGAGGAGTGTGCCATCTGGGAGGAACTGGCCCGAGGAGCACCACGTATCGGTTAGTATAGTGAGTGGCCTTATAGTAAGCGTTTGGAGGTCTAACAAAACAGAGTGGGCATAACAGTCTTTTTTCGAAACCGGGCCGTGTCGATCAGGCAAACAGCGACTCCCAGGAAGGCGCGTGAGGGATGGCCCGATGTTTGTCCGGTCGAGGAGGACCACCGTGTTGAAATGTGTCACGGCGGTGTGCATGGAGGCGATGCCAGCGTTCTCGATGAGAAGTTCCCATGTGCCGGGGAGGTCGGCTAGAGTGGGATTAGTGGCTATGAGGAGGATTAGTATTATCAAGTAGACAACATTAGTCATTTTCAGTGTCGTTTGTGGTCTGAGAGACATATGAATAAGTGTTTGTTTATAAGAATGTATTTTTGGGACATTTGGAGGGACCATGCAACATTTATTAGTAGTAGTTAATAGTAGAATGAAAATGAATTATTGGAACGTTGAAGTGAAACGTAAGGGAGATGAAGTGATTATTATTGGAAAAAGTTTGAGGCAATGGTAATAAACTTGTCGTTTAGTTCATGATGATGATGATTTGGCGTTAGTTGGAGACATGAGCGTTGCCACTTGTGATCATTGCATCAAAGTTTTGAATACTTTTCGGTTACTAACAAGAACACTTTTCACTACATTATTCGAAAAATTACATAATAGGAGAATTTTGAATTTCGATCGATGCCATTTTTGACAATGTGTTTAACTCAAAATACATACAACGTTTTTTAGTATTCAACAAAAAGTTAAATTCGCTTTTATTTATTTATTATTGATCTTCAGAATTTTACATGTAAATACTATTGTGTTGTATTTGATATTCCCTTCCAGTCCTTAAAGATGGACATTTTCATTTTTATGTGTCAAACTTTGACTAACGGTTACTTTTCTAATTTTATGAAAATGTTAAAGACGTTTATTTATTGGAATATTGAATACAAAATAAATGATGATCAAATGTTGACATAGAGTTTTCATCGCTAATTTACAAAAAAGAAAAAAAATTGTTCACATAGAGTTAATCGAATAGTCTAGTGGAAAAGACTCTTGCTAGTGACCAAAAAGATCATGGGTTCCGAAACTCACCTCATCGCTAATTTACAAAAAAAAAAAAAAAAAAAAAGAATGTTGGCATAAAAAAAAAACCATCAATTAAATGGAACGGGCTAGTACAAGAATTGTGAAGGATTCATTACTTAAATATAATTTATTTATAATATTTTAAATAGAAAATTCTCATTTAGATTCAAATGGAGGGATTATCTATGCGTTTTTAGAAAGGCATTTTCTGCTTTTTCAAGTACTTTTCTTAATTACTCATACTAAAAAAAAACCCAATATTCTCTCTCGAAAAATATTCTCTCTCGAAAAATAACTTAAGCTTATCTTCCATTGGTTTTCCACGGCGGCCTTATGGCCGACGATGGTGGTCCATCTGCCCCATCTCCACCTCTCGTGGAATTGGGAGAAAGCTTGATCCCTGCTGGGATCCCTAATTCAGGAAAGACCCAATCTAATCCGGATGTTACCGATCATGAAAACCTTAACCCAATTCCTAAAGAACCTGTTATCGAGCAACATTCAGACCTCCCAAATCATCAGGGAGCCTCCACATCAGCTGCAATGGAGCAAGAACCGCCCAGGAAGACGTACGCTATGGCGGCTTCTCGCACCCTGCAAAGTAATGCAAGAATTGATTCTTTTACAAAAAGATACGTGATTCCAGTAGAGCAAGAGCTTGTTCCCTCCTCCATAGTTGATGGGAAGCCTGCAATTGTTTTTTCGGCTGCTCATAAGGAAGAATTTCTGGCTAGTTTGAAGCACGTCGTCATCGGGAAATTTTCCCACGGAAGGCCTCCAATTGGTACTATAAAAGAGTTCTTCACAAAGATTAAGCTCAAAGGTGCCTATAATTTGTCCCTTTTTGATGCAAAGCATTTGTTTATCGAGTGTGATTTGCTTGAGGATTATATAAGATTATGGTTACGCGTCACTTGGTTCATAACTGGATTTCCAATGAGGATCTTCAAATGGAATGCTGAATTTGATCCCAAGAAAGAATCTCCTATTTGTCCCGTGTGGATTTCGTTACCTGGTTTGCGTTTGCATTTGTATAAGGAAGCGGCTTTGTTATCAATTGCTAATTGCGTGGGTAATCCCTTATGTATTGATCAATTAAATGTGGATCGCGTACAATTGGGGAAAGC
Source organism: Echium plantagineum (assembly GCA_003412495.2). Taxonomy (NCBI): domain Eukaryota; kingdom Viridiplantae; phylum Streptophyta; class Magnoliopsida; order Boraginales; family Boraginaceae; genus Echium; species Echium plantagineum. Next base: position 81,121 of record QFAX02000456.1, read on the forward strand.
TATGGTGTGCGTGGAACTAGACGTCTCAAAACCTTTGGTTGATGAGACATGGGTTGGATTTAAATCTAGTAATGGTGAAAATCAAGATGATGGGTATTGGCAAAAGGTAGAATATGATGTAATCCCGCCGTATTGTGAAGTTTGTCATCATCTTGGGCATGCAGAGGGTTTGTGTAAGTTTCGATCAGTGGCATCTTCGAAGTCCCATCAAGATAAAGGTAAATCTTTAGCCAGTGATCAAGATGCCCCCCCTTTAAATGTTCACTACCAAGAAGTGAGGAGGGGTCGATCAAGAAAGAGGCAGTCTAGGAGTAGGCCTAAGATCCAGAAACAATGGCAGCAAAAGGGCATTGTAATCAGGGAGCCCGACCAGCCTGGCATCATTGAGAATTCTGGTGATTTCGCGCCAAAGGCAGATGGTATGAAGGGGGATTGGCAGCTGGTAAAGGGGTCTAAAACTTATACAGCGGCGGAGGGTGAGAAGATTAAGGTCTCTAATAGGTTCCTTGATTTGGGAATGTTGGACGTTGTGGGGGATCTTATCTCCCCTGTGATCTCTGTTTCTTTGCCCACCACCCCTCGGCCTGAGCAGGACAAAAGCCCCCCACATTCGCCACGTTCCTTTGATACACTGGCGGAAGCTTTAACAAAGGGGCACTCAAATCGACCTCACCCTAATGTTACCCCTCGTGTGAGACTCAAGAGATATAATTTCAGGGCTTTGCCAGATGATCCAGGGGATCTGCAAGAGGAGGATGGTGAGAATTCTCTTGTAAACAATAAGGATGTTATGGGGGCTGAAGATATTCTATCACATGACGAGTGATAAAATTTTAAACTGGAATCTGCGTGGTATAGGGAACAGCCCTACGCGTAGGAGAATTAAAAGTCTGCGTAAACTTCATAAATTTGCTATTTTATGTATCCAGGAACCTCTCATTCCTGCTATACAATTGTCTTCTATTGTCAAGAAGTTGCACTTTGAGGATGGGCTGTCCAACTGTAACAGCAAAATATGGATTCTCTGGGATCACACGGTGAAGGTTGAACTGGTTGAAGATGGTGAACAATATCTCCATGTCAAAGTAACATTCCAGGATAATTCTGTTTTAATGATGACTAACATCTATGCTGCCACTACACCTCAAGGCAGACGGAGACTTTGGGATGGCTTGGTGGCTTTATCTGAACCCCACCTCCCTTGGGTGGTGATGGGTGATTTTAACTGTATTTTATCTCAGGATGAGAGACTTGGGTGTAATAGACAACAAGGCCTTGAAGAATTTGCTGAGTGTGTCATGCAATGTGATCTCGAAGATTCTGGTTACCAGGGCTCCCCTTATACCTGGAGGAAAGGGACCAAATACAAGAGATTAGACAGGGTCTTCACCAACCCTGGTTTCACGAACTCTCATGCTTCTATTGGCATCAGGCATCTGGCTAGGACGGGCTCGGACCATGCTCCTCTTCTCGTGGATTGTGTTAAGCTCGGTGATGTTTGCAAAAGTTCTTTTAGATTCCAGAATATGTGGGTAAGCCATAAGGATTTTTTGCATGAGGTTGAATCTTCTTGGCAGAATGAGGTATATGGCGATCCTCTACATATATTTTGGATTAAATTAAAAAGACTGAAATGTCATCTAAAACAATGGAACAAACAAGTGTTTGGAAATATACATACCAGAGTAGCTCAGCTAGAAGATGAGGTGGTTCACCTGGAGAGTATTTATGAACATTCCGGGAGGACAGAAGATAGACAACAGTTGATGGCAGCTAAAGCTCAGCATTTACAATATTTGGCACATCAAGAATCATTCTGGAAACAAAAAAGTGGGGTCAAATGGATGCTAGAAGGAGATAGATCTTCTGCAATCTTTCATGCCATGGTCAAACAAAAGAGAAAACGGAGCTACATATCTGGCACCTTAGTAGATGGAGAATGGATCACTGACAAACAGCTCATGGTGAATTCAGCAGTAGAGCATTTCCAGCAGGCATTTCAGGGGGAGTGTTCGTGCCTCAGTGACCACCCCATGATAGATTGCATCCCTAAACTTGTTACTCAAGAGGATAATTTGATGCTTGGTAGCATTCCTGGAATGCAAGAGGTAAAAGATGCTGTTTTTGGGCTAGACAAAAATAGTATGGCAGGGGTAGATGGCTTTAATGGAGTCTTTTTCCAATCTTGCTGGTCTATCATCTGCTCTGATTTACAAAAGGCTATGGAAAGTTTCTTTAACGGCAATAGGCTTCCCCAAGGTGCAACTTCTACAGTTATATGTTTGATCCCCAAGATCCCTGGAGCTGCTACATGGAGCAACTACAGGCCTATTAGCTTGTGCACATACTACAACAAGATTGCTACTAGAATTTTAAGCACAAGACTCGCCAACATTTTGCCAAAATTAGTGTCTGAAGAACAAGCTGGTTTTGTATCTGGCAGGTCCATCCATGATAATATCTTGCTTGTCCAGGAGCTGACAAATGAAATCAATACGGTCAAGAAAGGAGGGAATGTAATTTTGAAGCTTGACATGACAAAGGCCTTCGATAGAGTATCTTGGCAGTTTTTGAGAGCTATTCTACACCAATTTGGCTTTGATGATCAAATGGTGGATTTGCTGATGAATTGTGTGGATAACTCCTGGTTCTCCCTCATGATAAATGGAGAATTACAAGGTTATTTTAAATCGGAAAAGGGCGTGAGACAAGGGGATCCCCTCTCCCCTGCCCTTTTCATTCTAATGGAAGAGTACTTCATTAGGGGTTTGAAGCAGCTCTATGCTCAGAACTCTGCGGTGAGATATCAAAGTGGTAGTCAGATTGTGGTGCCATGTCTGGCCTTTGCTGATGACTGCATCTTGTTTTGCAATGGTACCAAGAGCTCTATTGTTAAGGTCATGTGCTGGATCAAGCACTATCAGAGTTTGTCTGGGCAGCTAATCAATTCTGAGAAGAGTAGCTTTATTTTATCCTCTAAAGCATCATCTGCCAGGGTTAGGATTGTGGCTGCCTCCACTGGATTTCTCGCTGGTACAATGCCTTTCACTTATTTGGGAGTTCAAATATATAAGGGTAGGAGATCCTGTTTTTTGTTGGATTCACTGGTGGACAAGCTTGTCAACACTATATCTAGGTGGCCTAAGGATCGGATTTCCTATGGGGGTAAACTTACTCTGGTACAGTCAGTGTTGCAACCCATGATCCTCTACAGAATGCAGACCATGATGTTCCCCACAACTACATTGAAGACTATAGAAACTGTGTTGAATAAATTCTTATGGGATGGGTATAGATGGACAAGCTGGCATAAGATGTGTCATGATTATGATACAGGAGGTTTAAATCTTAAGTCTTTGAGAGCCCTGAACATTACTTGTATGGCAAAGGCTTGGACAAGATTTAGGGAACAAGGATCTCTATGGGGTCGCTTTATGGCAGATAAGTATTGCAGAACAAAGCATCCCACACTTGCCAAGGTTCGGTCAAATCATTCTAGATGTTGGAAGCATATACAACATGGCAAGGAATACTCTGAGACTAATATACATTGGCTTCTTGGAGCTGGGGAATGCCTTTTCTGGAAGGAGTCGTGGTGTCTAGGGGGACTCCCAAATAACACTGATACACATCCAATTAATCCCAATATGCTTGTTAAAGATGTCTGGCAGGAGAGGGCATGGAATTTGGACAAATTACAGGAGTATTTTGCCCCTGGAACGTTTCCTACAATTTTGGCAACTCCTATACATGAGCAGGCACAAGATATCCTGGTATGGAAGGGCCACAACTCTGGTAAATTTAATTTCAACTCGGCATACAAAGCCATAGCAGCCCAGGAGGACATGCGGCCCCTGTACTCAAATTTGTGGCATAGTTCCTTTCCCCCTAATATGTCATTTCTAGCATGGAGAGTACTTAAAGGCTTCATCCCTGTGGAATTAAAAATGAAAAGTAAGGGAATTGCGCTTGCATCAAAGTGTTGCTGTTGCAATCAGGAAGAATCATTAGAGCATTTGATGCTTCATAGTCACATTGCACAATTTATTTGGCAGCAAATGGATAAACTATTTGGCAGACCAACAGTGCAGTTTACCACTTTAGGGGACATGTTCAACCATTGGAGTCTTCAAGCCCCAACTAAAGGTCATGTGCGGCAGCTTATCCCCCTAGTAGTATTGTGGGCTATTTGGGAGGCCAGAAATCAATTTAGACATCAAGGCGAACCATTTCAAGCTCGAAGGATCCTCCATAGGATTCTTTACACATTGGGCACCTGGGCTAGAGCTAGTAAAGGGAAAATTCATCAATGGAAAGGCGATTTTATGGTGGCAAACATTGTGGGAGCATCTATTGAAAGACAGAGACGCTTGCCCCCCACGGTAATTGGATGGCTCAGACCTGCTCCTACTCAGCTCAAGCTTAATATCGATGGCTCCTTTCATCACACCTCAAGTGGTGCTGGTGGAGTCCTCAGGGATGACAATGGTAACTTGGTTGCTGCGGTCGCCAGAACTATTAATGCGAAATGTGCTTTCTCGGCGGAGGTAAATGCAGTTTATATCCTCCTTAGATGGTGCCAAGAACATCAATACCATTCTCTGCAAATAGAGATCGACTCCTTGCAGGTCGCCTCCTCGATCTCCAGGAATCAAGGTCCGTGGGATCTTATGGCTCTTATTATGGATATTAGAAGGCTTCTCAAACACCTATCCTCCACAGTGGCTCATGTCTGGAGGGAAAGGAATGTCGCAGCGGATTACATGGCCAAGCTAGCTCGGCAGCACAATAACAATGTCACTTGGGAGCCTGGGGAAGAAGATGATCAGCTTAGGGCCATTATCAGATTGGAACAAATAGGTGTCCCCTATGTCCGAAAAGGAAGCTAACTCTTATTTCTTTATTTGGGCCTCAACCCAGTTATTTACCTTTAGTTGGCTATTGTAATTCTTCTCTGGATTATATTTTTTCATGTGCCTGTGGGCTAGAGACTACTTAGGTTTTTCGGCTCAGTATGTTGAGCCTGTTTTAAGCAACCTTCCCTAATGAGGTTAGGTTGGCTTTATATTGTATTAACATTCTTTTATTTTAACACGTAGGCCCCAGGCGTGGGTTTAATCTAAAAAAAAAAAAAAAAAAAAAAAAAAAAAAAAAAAAAAAAAAAGTACTTTTCTTAAGGCCTTATTAAAAGTTCAGGGAGGGTTTGGCTCATCTAAATCAATAGTTAAGGGTCACATGTGCAATTGTTTACATCAAGGGCATTTGGTCTAGTGGTATGATTCTCGCTTAGGGTGCGAGAGGTCCCGAGTTCAATTCTCGGAATGCCCCAATCCCAATCTATTTTTGTTCCACAATATTGCTACTTGTACGAGTTCAATTCTCTGAATGCCCCACCCATCTTCTTTTTGTGCCACAATTTTCCTACTTGTATGCTAGGTTGCTGTACTTTACACAAATATCTACAACAGTAAATGAATGCCGTAATGTACATTATACTCGAATAGTTATGGCCAGTCGGCCATATTTGAATCCTTCTTTGATTAGGCCAATTTCTTATACAACAAAATTGTGATAACTATGAAAAGACACTCAGCTTATAACTAGTAAGGTCATCCGCTGATAACCAAGATCAAATACTATGGAGATGTCCACAGTTCATAGTTTATCTTTCTCCTTGTATGCCTGCATTGCTCATAAAACATTCACTTGAGTAGTTTGGATGATCTCGTCGTTTCAGATGCCAAAGTTTCTACATTGCCCGAGCCCTTCGCTTTTCGTGCATTCGTCATGTAAGCAGGCAAAAGTTTCATAAGTCAAATCCACGAAGTGTGGAACTAATTTCCTTCACAGGTGAGTGAGAAGGTGTAGATAAGGCAGTCTTGTAAGGAGTTCTTTCAGCAGGCAATGACAGCGGAACACCCTCACAGTTACTAGCAATAATTCCAGCAACAGAGACTGATATGCGTTGCTGTGATTGCCTAGCCAAGTCATCCACATAGAAAAGGTCATCAATACGAGCCACAATATTGAAAGCTAGGCTTTCCAGTACTCTAGAGTAGCTTTCCATTATAGATTTCCCAACATCCTATTGAACATATTGAGTTTAGTAACTGAGGATCATAGTAAGTTACTGATAGAAAAAAAAAACTGGAATCATAACGATCATTAAGAAGAAGATTTACCTTGTTATACTGAATTTTGTTCATGTCTAAGGTTGTCTGGCGGAGATCAGGGAACCGTTGTTTCAAGCAAAGCAGAAGACTTTTAGCTCTACCGACCAGAAGTTCACTCTTATCTGCATCTTTGACCAGATCCTTAACCATTTCCCAAGAGGACTTCGATTTGGGCCTGTTAGTGCTATTTGGAAGCTTAGAATTAGTTCTGTTCCGCCAGATATAGATAGCAGCCTCCACTCGGTTAGTAATATCCAGAATATTACTTTCAGAGGACAAATCAAGGCATTCCAGCAAATGTTCAGGTGAAAATTGATTGGAGTTAATGTAGCGATGTATAAGATCACCTAAACTTGCTCTTGCATTCTGTAATGCAATGAAGTAGAATATATCAGGTAATCAGCTATTAAATTCTCTGAATTGACAAGTTTTTCAGGTGAGTTCCCTATACCTTTGGAAGTGCTTCAAGATACGACTCGGGGACCTTCATTTCACCTAACGTGTTACCGTTAATGGCCATTGCAGCTTTGAGGATTTGGTTGGTACAATCACGACAATACTGCAGGTGTTTCCTGGCATCATCACTGAGTCCACAATCAGGCACTCGAGGAACTGGAAGCCACCATTTGTCCTCTTGATTTGGAATACGTTTTCTGGAACAAGATTCATCAGCTTCTGGGGATGAAACTCCTTGATCAGCATACCAGAACTCAGTCTTCTGAAAACTATCTAGAATTTCCTGCGAAAACAAACATTTCATTCTAAGATAAAGCAACTACTAACTCTCAGAATAACAATTCATATTACAGTCATTGATAAATGTCTTACAAGGAGCATATTATCTAATTTCCTCAGAGCTGGTAGGTTAATATAAAGATCCAATCGTGGTCTGGAAGTCATGACCTAAATCAAAACACAGAGTTAAGAATGGAATTTTGAGTTCATATCTTCATTTCCAGGGACTTCCTCCTTCATTTTTCAGTTACTACAAGAGCTATTCTGTGACATCCATACCATGAAGACAATACTAAAACCTTTTAAGAATTAAATCAAGAATGCATAACTGATCAAAAATCACATGCCTCAATGTTTCTCCCATCTGGGGATGTCTGCGAGGAGGGTATTAAATCCACAATGTGATCACTAACGGAAATAAGCCACTCAATTTCCCTCCGCCACATCGATTTCTTCTCGACAGGCATGGGTTCTAATCGCCAAATTTGCCCAAAGATTGAAGCTGACATGAATAAAATTAACCAAGATGCATAGGTTATAATTCTGAAAGTGAAATTAAAACATATAAAACCTAAATAATAGTTCAAATAAATTTGAAGTTAACCATTTTAGTGGCTCACCACATAGATTAGTAATTGCATTTGATAAAGCCAAAGCTGTGCAGACTCCATTGCCACAACCTGACATATCTTCTCCAAGCAACAATTTGGCAAATCTCTCTTTCATCATATCAATCTCTAATAAAAAACGAGTTATCAAAAGAACTCACTAATAAATACTATTGCAGGAGAATATCCTCCCCCCCCCCCCCCTCGCACTTCCATTGTCAATTCCGAATCAACCTCCATACTATAACACGGGGGAGGTTTTATACTATCCAACCCCCTTACCCCACTGAGGTGAGAGACTCTTCAAAATCGTTGAAGGATGTTAATATTAACGGGGTATACCCCCCCCCCCCCCCAGACTGGGTTAATTCGGAAACAATATCCTTGCTATCACACTAGTAAGGGGACATATTGTCCGACCCCCCATCCCGCTTAGACGAGAGCCTCTTGAAGTCGTCCAAACATGTTAATGGAATGTTATATCAACCACTCCCCCCCCCCACCACACACACACTCCCCAAACAAAACAAAGAACCTAAAAGGATAGGACATACCTGAGAGCACTGGTCCGTGCTTCTCAAACATCCTATAATCCAAATGGGGTTTTCCAAACACCTCTAAATCAGAAGAACTTGAAGAATGCAACACACAATCATTCTTAACAAGCCAAGACATTGAATTTGTTGAATATGAATCCTCAGAACTGTTATGTTCTTCATTCGCATTCCCTTCTGAACTAAAAATATCAGAACTTGAACTAACTCTTCTATATTCCTCCATATTTTTCTCCACAAATATCTTATCTTTATTCAGAAATTCTCCATGCCCATCTTTTCTTACTCCAGTTTCTTCAGTCTTTTCATATAAAGATCCCATTTTTATTTCAAGAATGGAAGATGAAACACTGCAAACAAGATTCTTTGTTACCATACCATTAATTCAGACCTTTTACTGCTTGCCCTGGTAAGATATTTTCAGTGATTTTGAGACCCAAAAGGATGAAAGAAGATAACAACCAGAAATCAGAGTACCTAATATTTCTTGAAATTCTTCGGCTGCCGGTAGTTTTCCAATAAAACCAAATCAAACGGAATCTTATTCTTGGGTCGGTTATATGAATAGATCAAATATGAATCGGGTCGACGTCCGCTTTACAAATAGCTTAACCGTGAGTGGGGTCGATTATACGAATACTCGCTTATTTTTTGCTATGTCTGATATATGAGAGAGCTCTATTAAACTTGCTATAACATGTCCCAAAATGTGAAGTAATCTTGAAAAGGAAACAACAAACCAGATTTTTTGGAAGACGACAAATTATTAGCCAAGGTGGCTAGGTTAGTTTAATAAGCAAGTGTGTTTATGTCTCTCAGGACTGGTCTATTATACACTCAAATAGTGTATTTTAGGATTGAAATTACAATTATGCACTCCTATTTATAAGTGTAATATTTGAGGAAGTATGAAAGAGGGGTAAAATAGTCATTTAAGTCCTAAGAAAAGCACCATTTGGAGCTAATTAAAACTTTCTCGAATACTATATTTAAAAATTGTGAGGGGAAACTAGTGATTTTTACCCAACTCAGGGTTTTTTTTGTTGCATAAATGAGGCATTTTACTCTCTTTTGTTTGATTAAGTTTTCCGTTAGAGAAGAGAGTTGAAGATCACAATTGCAATTCAAAATTGCACAAAATGCTAGATAACAAAAGGCTCATTTCTTTGGAAAACTAGCATTATTATATAAGTAGTTCTTGGAAGTAGTTTATGTTATGTTCAAATTCTTGCATCTTTAAACATTGGGTTTCTTAATGTTGATGCTAGTAATTTGGACTCTCAACTTTATAGCATATTGATCAATCATATATTTTTCCTTTATTATTTGGTTAGAAATCTCAATGAGAGTTGGACGGATACTACATAAAATTTGAATATTTGTATTCGTCTTTTACCATTGACATTGAAATAATTGAAGATGTCGTATTTAAATAATCAACCTTAATGAAAATGACTAAGAAAACTCATATGACCACTGAAAAATAAAATAAACATTTCAAATTACTACGGAGTAACTTGTTAATATTATCCTCGTTTCTTTAATAATAGGCTTATTTTCATTTTGGACCCTGAACTATGATGAAAATTTTAAATTGGACCCTAATACTATGCTAAGCCTCATATTGGACCCTATACTATGGTTTGTCTCATTTTACCCCCTAAAACGCCAAATATGATGTAATTTCGTTTTAAAATAAGGGCAAAATCGAAATTGCACATATATTAAACTTTTGGGCACAATACACAAATAACAAAACTTATTAAATTAAAAATAAATCCCAAACTTATTTTCATTTTGGACCCTGAACTATCACGTAAGTTTCAAATTGAACCCTGATACTATCATTAGTTATTTGTAAAAACGCCCCAAAAGTTTGATATATGTGATCATCCGAATTTGCCCTTCTTTTAAAACGAAATTCAATCTAAAATTGGCATTTGAGGGTGCAAAATGAGACAAAATGTAGTATAGGGGGCAATTTGAGGCTTATGATAGTATCAGGGTCTAATTTGAAACTTACGTGATAGTTCAGGGTCCAAAGTGAAAATAAGCCTTAATAATATGAACACTTCCAAAATTTCAAGTTACTGCAGAGTAACTTGTTAATATTATCCTTGTTTCTATAATATGAACACTTCCAAAATTCCACATTAGTAGCTTTTCAAGGGTACTTTTTAGACATTGCTAGATTGTGTAAATTTCACTTTGGTTGCTCCTACTAGGGAGAAAAAAAAACATTACCAATCCAATTATATGATAATCCATCATCAACATCATTAGACTTTTGGTCCAACAACCCAAACAACAGAGGAAGCTTAAACTTCAGACAATCAACCAATTACCAACGGTGTCTCCTGTAAAGAATCCTCAACTCTTAAAGGGATTTGTAACTTTATTTTATGCATGGTAGGGATAATAAGGAATAGATATGGCCGGTTTGTAAGGACATAGTCTAGCGATAAATACACTTATAAATTGATAGTTATAGTGTGAGAATTTTACATTAAGGGAACTCCTAACTTGCATCAAATCGTTGATATACTGGTCTTTCAATTAAAGCTGGTCGTAATTTAATTTCTATATTCTTTACAAACTGTGGAGTCGAAATACGAACCCGTCTAACGGGTGCAATGCAAGATGAATTATCAAATTTCCCATGATACCATTTTTTTTTCTTTTTTTCTTTTTTGATAACGGGAGGTTTAATACTCCTCGGGCAGTACGATGCTAGCCTGCAAACCGTCGTAGCCAGGTAAACTGGCATCCTAAGTCTACCGACAGGTTCCCCCAACCCTGGCCCGGTGTCCCAGGCTTCGGTTCCACTGAGTCACGAGGTCCTTTTTAGAACAATTCATCCATATATAATATATGTTGTTGCCGTGAATCACACCTACACCGTTCTTTTGAGTACACCTTTCCTCTATTTTCTTGATCAGTTGGACCACGCATAGACGATACCATTTCTTTTAGTAAGAAACATGCATACAATTTCTTGAGGTAGCTGAGGTCATTACTTCAGTCATTCGAATAATTAGAAAATAATACTACCAATTGAAAAGTAGATCAAGATATCCGTACTTGACCATCGATCGTCATTACCTACGAATACTTCATAATAATATAATCAAGAAAGTCATATCTTCCTTATTACATCTTCATTAAAATGGAGTATTTATCACCAACTACATAAAATATATGCCATTTAGACATAACGTATCACCTCGTAACCTTAGTGGCTAAGTTATTTTTTTCCTATATATATAAGAAAGGGACAACATTAGTAACATCACAAAAAGCTAATCATTTCAGCAAAAACAAAAAAAATCCTTGAAACTAATACTTTAAGCTAAGATGGGTGAAGTGAAACTGCACGGATCATATGGAAGTCCATTTGTTCGAAGAGTTGTATTAGCTCTGAAACTAAAAGGGATTGAATATGAATATATAGAAGAAGATTTGGTGAAGAAGAGTCCTCTGCTTCTTAAGTACAACCCAATTAATCAGAAAGTCCCAGTACTTTTGCATAATGAGAAGCCAATTGTTGAGTCTCTTACCATTGTTGAATACATTGATGAGGTCTGCAAAGGGAATCCCATCTTGCCTCAACATCCATATGATAAGGCCATGGCAAGATTCTGGGCACATTTTATTGATGATAAGGTACAATTTGGCAAATCACCTACATACATTCATTTATTTAAGCACGACGGTCGAGGTGTTTTTTGAGATCTCGGGCGAAAACTAGAAATGAGACCCTTGATTATAGATAATATAATTTAAATTTTTAGTAACTCGTTCTTGTTGGAAAATGGTATTCAAAGAATCATAAAGCCTAAGATATTGTATATTTTTTGAATTTTTTAGAACTAAATCGCATATGACTAATACATAATGCATAATATATTTTTGAAATATTTTGCGTGGTCAAGCCCTCGGCCTAGCCTAAACAAGATATGATTTTCACGTGTTATCGAGTCAAAGATATAATAAAATAAATCAGACTGATTCATTACATAACATAAAAAAAAAATTATGTATTGTGAATTAGTAGTAGCATGTGCACTTCACTTATAGATCAATCCGAAAATAACCTCTCTATTGTCTCACGGTAAGATTGTGTATACTATAAAACCTCCCTTATTCCGGCAAATTCCCGTATTTCGCGGGAGCCTCTATAGAGACGTTGAGGGCATGACATGTCTTAATGTATACAAAACTACCAATATGGCTAACCATGCATTTTATTTCAGTGCCGACCACCCATGTGGGATTCAATTTGGTCGAAAGGTGAGGAACAAGAGAAGGCAAAGAAGGAAGCTGGTGAAGCCCTGAGTATTCTTGACAATGAACTTAAGGATAAGAAGTTCTTCGGTGGGGACGAGATTGGGTTGGCCGATATTGCTGGAAATTTCATAGCCTTCTGGAGTGGAATCCTTGAGGAAATGTCTGGTGTAACATTGATTACAGAAGCCAAATATCCAAACCTCTCTAGATGGATTCATGAGTATCTTAACTGCAACATTGTTAAGGAAAGTTTGCCTGATAGGGCTCTAATATTTTCCTATTTCCAGGCTCGTTTTCAAACTGGGAAGTTTTCTTACTGAAATGTGTAATGATGTCTTAAAAGTCAAAGTCATAAGGTGTTTGTTTCCAGTTTATGTTGTATTGAATAAATCTCTGTTTTTATCACTATGGTCTATGGATGGTTTTTCTAGTAAAACAATTCACATGCAAAACAATATTAGATCAAATTGGCAATTTATTATTATTATTATTATTATTAGTTCACACTTCACAATACAAAATTAGCAATAAACACACATAATAGTCTTGCTCATCTCAGCTTCATCTCAATCATAACTAAACTTAAAAAGAAGAATGATCAAGATATACTTTCTAATAGTTGTGTAGTTTCATTCCAAAGTGGCAATAGAAAGGAACTCTTGGTCTCTCTGAAGAACATTGAACACTTTTTTTTCCAAAATTGTTATAGCTTCGACACCTTTACCTGTTTTATCATTCACCAAAACGAAATAATTTTTCTTTAGAATAGATGGAAAGGTCACTTTGAGTGGTTTTTCCCATCCAAAATCCAAATCTTGATATGGAAAACCACACATACTGGTAACTGAAAAAAAGTCTAGCTTTTTGTTAGCTATCTCCTCAAATGTTTTTCTTTCCTCATGGGTAGGTTCAAGAACTTCATTCTCATTTAACCCTTTATAGTTCTCATAATTTTTTACCTTTTCACTTCTGATTTTGGAAACTAAGTTTCCCAATTTCATATTTTCCTCACTAAAAATAGGTATGTTGAGGTAAGAGAGAAAATTTCCAACCGAGTTTTGTTGAATTGGTGCCTTTGTTCTTGCGCGTAAGTTTACCACAACAAATAACATAATCGGATTGAAAGACGGTGAGTCCACCATCGATGCAGTTAACACGGCTTTGGTAAAAAACGCGATCACTACTTCAACCCTAGTAGGGTTTGGCACGTCTTCGTCACTAGCAAGAGCAATTTTGAGAAGGTTTATTTTAGACGACTCGAATTTTATACGACATGGAATAAGCCTCTGTCTGTTCAGTAGGTCGTAATCTGCAGGCGTATCTTGAGATTCGATAGGTGGGTATATTATTGCACTATTAAATAGTGGGCATGGTTTTTCAATTGTGTTACGTGCCATAGAAGCCTAATCACTCAAGAAATTGAATAGCGTAGCACCATCTCCAAGTTTGTGGGATAGGCACACACTAAGTGCTTTTCCTCAGCAAATAAAATTAGTTAGTTGAGCAACAACCAAATTGCCATCTGTTAAATGGAGAAATCAAACAATCAGAAATAATGTCAAACGTCGAAATAAAAACAATAACTAAGTAAAGATTGAGAGATAATTGTTGAAATGATCGAGCCATCCAGGTATAACATTATACCTCCATTAGGCACATTGTTGTCCCATGGCAAACCAACTGGAAACAGAGTATCTTCAACACAAGCATGAGGCTTCTCCAGAAGCTCATCTACTGAACAATCTAATCGAACTTCTCTAAATCAGAACCCCCATATCATTGCATTCCACAGAGTAATTACCAACGTGCCGACCAGCAAACGGATAATAAAAAGTTAGGAGTTGAGACAAGGATTTTTCAAGAATGGATTCTTTTGCAATGTAAGAATCAGAGGATTCTTTTGGGAAGAGTAAAACAACTGGAGTGTAGGTAGAAGTTATCAATTGATCAATAAGAGAAAGTTTATTAAGTGATGGTGATGTTGGAGAAGAAGGTTTTATGATGGCCTCCTAACCTCCTTCATTAGCTCAAAACTTGCTGAAGCTTTCTCCATTTTGAATATAGATTGCTATCTCTGTTAGTTGTGTAAATTTTGAATGCTTTCGTCGGTTTTTATAGGCATTGTCATGCTCATCAATAAGACACGTAATGGATGGCTCAATTGTGATACCCGGCCCAGAGGAGGCGTTGTTGTGATATGTTTGATACTATTTGATTGGTACTACTCATACCATCAAGATGCATCTTCTTTTCGGTAGCCCAACTCAGAAGAACTCCAAAGTTAAGCGTGCTTGACCTGGGGTAATTCTAGGATGGGTGACCCACTGGGAAGTGTCCCGGTGAGCACGTGAGTGAGGACAAAACGTGCTGGAGAGACCCGTGGTGGTTTGTGAGGCCAGTCCATCAAATCAAATAACGTTCCGACCCGGTTGGAAGGGGGCGGGGCGTTACAAATGGTATCAGAGCCGAGTCGTCCGGAATTGTGAGATGAGTTTCACACGGATGATACGATCCTGGATGTGGATGTGTGTGTGGCTCAACGAGGACGTTGAGTGTTTAAGTGGGGGAGATTGTGATACCCGGCCCAGAGTGGGCGTTGTTGTGATATGTTTGATATTATTTGATTGGTACTACTCATACCATCAAGATGCATCTTCTTTTCGGTAGCCAAACTCAGAAGAACTCCAAAGTTAAGCGTGCTTGACCTGGGGTAATTCTAGGATGGGTGACCCACTGGAAAGTGTCCCGGTGAGCACGTGAGTGAGGACAAAACGTGCTGGAGAGACCCGTGGTGGTTTGTGAGGCCAGTCCATCAAATCAAATAACGTTCCGACCCGGTTGGAGGGGGGCGGGGCGTTACATCAATAGACTAGTGACATCGGATCCAACCTTTCATGCAAAGAGGTCATGGATTCCTAAGTTGTTGATGATGACAAATTTGTCTTATACTCTCTATTATTTACCAATATCTATAATCATTATTTATAATACTTTTATATTAATAATTTATAGCTATTTTTTTTTTAATAACTGACACACGAGCACCACCACCACCAACATGTTCTATTCTCTGCCACGTTCCCCCGACAAGTTGAAATTTTAGCTCGCAAAGTGTTACAGTTCTATTAAATCAATCTCCTACTTGGGCTATACTACCTTAGGATTGTTCTTTGATTGATTTGGGTTGACTATGAATCTGTAACTGTTGTCATGTTTTCTTTTTTATCTTTATTTGGATGGCTTCGGCGGAGGTTATTTGGAACCAGGTTATTTATGCTGATTGAAAATTTCAAGATTTTTATTCTCTGGAAATTTATTGACCAAATATGTGAATGCCCATAAGTTTTTTCTGCCATTATATTGTAAACAGATTTTATCATGTCATTTATTATAGTGTATTAAGTGTCAAAAAAAGGAAAAAGTGTCAAAATTTATATGAGATTCGAGTTTATATGTTAAAAGTTTTGTCATCACTGATGCATTAAGGTGTTATTTTCAACTTTGCGAGCTAAAATTTCAACCTGTCGGGGGAAAGTGGTAGAGAATAGAACAATTTGGTGGTGGTGGGGTGGGGGGTTTGATGAAGAAGATGAAGTGGTGGGGGTGAGTGAGTTTTTTGACGCAATGGTCCCAGTAAGTGGGCTGAATTGCACTTTGGTCCCTATAATTGAGAGCGTTGTAGTCTAAGTCCTTGATAGTGTAAACATTGTGTGGAGTTTTGGACGATTTTTGGAGTTTTGGGGTCAAAATAAAAATTTTCAAAAATTTTGGGCCATGTGTTTTTTGTTCATATTTAGTCCTCGTTAATTACTATTATTATTATATTCATTATTACTATAAAATTTTCATATTATTATTATTATTTTCATTATTATTATTATTATTATTATCATCATCATTATTCTAATTATTATTTTCATTATTATTATTATTATTTTCATTATTATTATTATTCTCATTATTATTATTAATATTGCCATTTTTTATTATTATTACCGCATTATTCTCATTAATATATTCATTATTTTATTGTTATTATCCGTATTATTCTCATTAATATTTTCATTGTTATTATTATTATTATTATCCTTATTATTCTCATTATTATTTTCATTATTATTATTATTATTATTATTATTATTCTCATTATTATTATTAATATTGCCATTTTTTATTATTATTACCGCATTATTCTCATTAATATATTCATTATTTTATTGTTATTATCCGTATTATTCTCATTAATATTTTCATTGTTATTATTATTATTATCCTCATTATTCTCATTATTATTTTCATTATTATTATTATTATTCTCATTATTATTAATATTTTCATTAATTCATTATTATTATCCGCACTATTCTCACTACTATTTTCATTGTTATTATTATTGTTTTAGCTAATAGTTTCGATTTTGGCGAAATAAGTTTGGTTTTGGTAACTTTTTTGGCAAACAACTACCAAAAGCGAACACTTTCGCCTAACAACAACCAAAATTGAATATTTTGTGAAAACAGCGAAAATCGAATCTTTTTGCGAAAAAACTACAAAAAAATCGAAACTTTTTGTCAAATAACTACCAAAAAATCGAAAAAAAATGCGAAGCAAAATTAAAAAAAAAATATCGGGGGTAATTACATACAAGAAAGATTGTTAGTTTGAAAATCGAAAGTCAAAATTAACAAAATTTATAGCTTTCTTAGACACAAACTTTTGATTTGAATCAAATCCACTATTTAAGTATCGAAGTATAAAATACGCCTGATGCTTATACCCGCACGAAATTGTAGTGGTTGATGAGTAGACGATGATTGTTTGAGCTTTGAGTTACCCATTCCAGATCTAGAATATGGTTGGTGTTCTAGAGAGGTTTTTAATAGATTAAAGTTTAGAGAGAGATGAAATTTGATAAATGAGATTGAAAGTTTTGTTCTCATCAATTTAAAAGGGTATTTTAGTAAATTAATATGGAGTACTGTATATAAATGTACCGTATTTAGCATTACCCTAAAAATAATGAAAGTAATAATAATGTTAATGATAATAATAACAAGGAAGAAAAAAAAGGACTAAATGTGCACCCAAAAGAAATTAACAAGGACTAAATGCGCACTAAGAACTCTACATGACCCAAACTTTTTGAAAATTTTCATTTTGACCCCAAAACTCCAAAAATCGCTCAAAACTAACGGTTCCGTTAAAAATGGGACTAAATCCACACAATAGGTACACTATCAAGAACTTAGACTGCAACACTCTCAATTACAGGGACCAAAGTGCAATTCATCCCAACTTACTAGGACCATTGCTGCAAAAAACTCTGGTGGGGGTTTGATAAAGAAGATGAAAATGTGGGGTTTATTTGTAAGTTACAAATTCTATTATTTGTAAAATGTACCCCCAAAAATTTAATATATGTCATATTCCGAGTTTGCTCTTATTGTAAAACAAATCCCATCATATATGGCATTTTAGGGTGCAAAATGAGACAAACAATAGTATAGAGGCAATTGAGGCTTAAGATAATATTAGGATGCACTTTAAAACTTCCGTAATAATTGAGGATGCAAAATAAAAATAAGCCATAATAATAGTACATTGTGATTAATATAGACCAAAGTATAACCGATATTGATTATTTAAGATTATTTTAACAATTAACTTTTTAACAAATCATTAGAGTCAAAACCGATATGCAATAATGTGTAAGTTTTACCATAATATATTATCAAATGAGATAGATATATCAAATTGTTGTGGAATTACAGATCGAATAGCTAGACTTTAATTAGCATGATAGTTGTGTTAAGATAATACTCCCTCCGTCTCTAAATGATTGATATATTTTGATTTTTTATGGTCAATAAAATACGATTTCAAATATAAATATCTCCTATTCTACATATGAAAAAATTATAAAAAGTTGATAGTTCAAAAATATATATTGAAATGAATCTAACAAGATATCATATGACTATATTATTTCTTATTGATTAATGAAAATTATTGATCAAAATTTTTAAATTTTGATCATGTAATAAAGTTAAAATACACCAATCATTTAGAGATGGAGGGAATAACTGAGATTGTTCTTTGATCACAGGTTGGCATATCGTAAAGTGCATTAACGTGCTTCATGCTTGACCATAGTAGACGTTCAAACTTCCAACTAGTGTATGTTTACCACTCCCAATGCTTCTTTCCGATCCTTATTAATGAATGATACTTCACCGTTTTAAAATAGATTGTTAAGATGTACATCTTACATCGGATATCGGTGTTTTCCCGGGTCAATATATAAGATCTTGGGCTACTCCATCTATTGCCAATTGGTTTTTACAGTGGAACCCCATAGACTCTTATCATGCTATTAGAGCCCTAGCAACCTAGGTTACCTCGCTTAGCAAAATATATTTATAAAAAAATATATTTTTGTTCATGAACTCAATTTAGTTTTCAACACATTTTTATATATTTTTTATTCTAATAATTATTTTTACTTTTAAAATCTTTTTTATTTTGTAAGATTAATTATCTATATTATGTATAATATAATATTAGTAATTGTTGATGCTTGAATAAAAATATTGTGATAAAATATTATGTCTATTCTATTGAGAGTATGTCGAAGAGAATAAAAGATTTGTTCAATGAAGTGATTTTCGAAAGAATCAAGATCATGTTATCTCTCAAGAATGAAGACAAATCAATCTATATACCGAAGTGAAAAGCATCTCGAAAGGGATCAATTTTCTCCTTTCCAGAGAACTCTAATGGACCTAATTGAAGACTAAAGGAGCCTGCCAACCCACTCGATAATATGCCTATATATACCGAGGAAAGAATGTCAATGAAGATCATCGAATACATAAAGACTAGAATATATTCATTCTTTGTTGAGAAAATAAGTCTTCTTATATAAGCTAAATTGTAACCTATGAGTTGTCCACTCCTAGTTACTCTTACACACATAAATGATAGTCGCATGGAGATGATGCCGTCATATAGAAATAGAATTTAATAGTTGTTGGAAATTCTAGTCAAGGGCGATTGGTAAAGTCATTTCTTGTAAAAAAACTTTTCATAATAAATTTATTTTGGGACTGGTTATTCTCCCAGAAAGTAAATATAAAATTGGTACTGAATTGAGTTACCATATTGTATATGATTATAGTTGTTTTCCTTATCCGATTATACCTACTAATATAATAGTTAGTTTGTCTATATTTTATATTAATCGATTCACTTTTTTCAGCAATCTTTAATAAAATATATTTCTGCATATGATCAACTATTTCAAAACGTATTGAACGAAGTCATGAGCACGTTTTTCAGATTCGTCCATTCCTTTCAATATCAATTATTGAAGGAGGATAAGATTAGTAAAGTAAGTTAATAGATAGATACTCCACTCCTTTCAATATCAACACAACAGTATTTTATAATTCACAAGATACAAAGGTCGCGGATTTAATGGAAGATATAAACTAGATTAAATTTTGTGGATAGCGGGTTTGAAGGATACTTACAGCATGTACATCAGCTCCCTTAAATTTTCCTCTATAATTCACTTTCAATTGTCGCTTTTTTATTTTTGGGACTAGTTGCTCTTTAGCAGATCCCCTATTATTCACAACTAATTGAAGCATAGTAATTATAACTAGAGAATAGGGAGAGTACAAATTTGAGGGTGAGTGAATAATTTATAGGGAGTCAAGCTATTTTAGGAAGCTGAAAAAGTGTCAGTTTTAGTAAGTTGAACCCCTATTATAACTCATAGGGGAGCTGATGTAAACGTGCTTGAAATTGTGGATACCTCACCAATGACCGTTGGTAGACCAACTGTTAAAGACACTTGTAGATACTTTAAAGTAAAACACGAGTAAGAGACTGAACACAGCGGATGGTAACCCAGTTCAGTGTCACAACGACACCTACGTCTGGGGGGCAGCCAACCCAAGGAAACAATCCACTATAGAATGAAACGATTACAAGTTGGGACTTACAAGTATGCCCGCATACGCCACGCCCTAACTATATTCTTCTATAGGTTTCCTACTACACACTATCAAGTTGTCACACACCCGTGATCAACTTGCTTGCAATTCGAATGTTTGAACGAAATACTAAACCTCACAGTCAATGTATCACAAGCGACACATTAACAGTACACTCAATCTTGAAGAATAAACTAACACCTTCAAGACACACTAACCTAGCTCTCTATAAAACTCAATCTAATAAATACTTGATGATTGTATTAAAAGATCGGTGAGCATTATGATCCTTGAATACCCTATTTATAGAGCTAGGTGGAGATCCTAATCCTACACGAAGTAAGCCTTAAAACATGGGACCTCCTTTATCTTGACGTTGTTTTCCTAGTCCGAGTAAGACTCTATCTCTTGTTGTAGAATCCGACTTTGATATGGTTCTTTGACCTAAGGAAAACACTAGCAATCTAGAACATTCTCAATCGTATCCTCTTGCTATTTCCATCAAGACATTATCTTCTGACGTTGCAGCACTTGCATTCCTCTAAATCCATATGTTATGCTCGTTGTTGTATCACTTGATTCGTCCGAAAAACATCTTCCAATTCTTCAACGCCATATGCACTAACAAACTCCCCCTTTGGGAATGTTTTTCATAATAAATCCTACCAAAGCAAGTGCTGAAAATATCCGAGTACCATCAACGTCTTAGCATCACATTGTCAACCCAACTGTCATAAGCAGTGGGCACAAAACACACAAAACACAGTTAATTGTTTTAAAACCATACACAAAAACCAAATATCCAAAATATCTCCAAAATATCCAAATACTCCCCCTATTTGTTAGAAATAACATTCATAAAGGTCTTTTAGTCTTCATCATCTTCTGAAACTTGCTCCCCCTGGGTGGCTGCCTGGCTACTGCTTAGTGGTGTGTCCTCTGCATTCTTCAGGTCTCGTATCTTTCGCTCCATACTCGCTAGCTGCTGCTTCTTGGCCCTTATCTCTTCTGTCAGCCTGTGCCATTCAGCTTCGTATACAGCCAGAAGAATTTGAGTAGTGGGATCTGTGGAGCTGTTCCTGCAAGGTGTCTGTTCAGCCCTCTTGATTGTGATGTCCACCTTGTGAGTGTACATCAGCTTATCAGTTATCAACAAAGGCTTGGACTCTGTTCCTGGACCATCTGCTTCAGTTAGAATCTCAGGGCATTGATCAAGTAGAATTCCACTGATCAGATTGACAAATCCTAATGGCTTTTGTTTAGCATATGACTGAGCATGATCAATGATTTGTTGAAAGATTACTTGCCCCATACCCAGTACCCCAGTCCCCATCACATATAGCACCTTGCCCATGGTCTCACTCACATTGGTGCTGTTAGAAGAGGGAACAACACATGACAGAGCAGCTTTGTACATGATAGAATACTTGAGACTTAGTTCAGAGGCCTGTAGCTGAACCCCCTTAGATGGCCACTTGGTTAGTTCCCCAGCAGTTAGTTCCTCAACAATATCATCCAACCTGAGCTGCTGACCAGTTTCTCCTTCATTTGCCCTTCCCAAGAACTGATTTATGATTGCAGGGCTAAAATGAACCTCAGATCCTCTCACTATCACCATGTGATAGTTAGGATGGACAGGGTTATCAATGTCCTCTGGAAGTGCACAGATGAATTCCTTCACAATCTTGACCCAATACTTCCTTCTCTCCAGAAGAGGTAACATACCAGCCTTTTCAAGTACCTCCAGATAGGTGCCATTATTCAAAAGCAAGTGCCCTACATGTTTCTCTGGCCACACAGTCCTGGCACAGACAAACTTCCACCTATTTCTCTGCTCAACAGTCTCAAACTGCACACCCTCAAAGGGAACTTCTCCCACATTGGCCACTCTCTTCTTTTTAATTCTCCCCCTTAATTCAGAGCCTCTTGCTGATCTGGCTGAGTCAACAGGTGGAGTACCACTGTCAGAATCAGAATCAAGTAGTTTCTTTGTGGAATTGTCCTTCTTTCTTGATTCTCTTTGACCAAGAATTACCCCCTTCCTTCCCCTTTTTCGCACAGCCTCCTCTGCTTTCCTTAGACTTTCCTTGAACTCCCTAGACCTCTTCTTTACCTTCTGAAGTTCATCATCTATAGAAATCCCTTGAGCAGCCATGCTAGCCCTAGTCCTAATCTTTCGAACCCCGCTCGATGACCCAACAATTTCTACATCTGGTTCCATACTATCCTTCTGAGGAGACCCAGAATCACCAACCCTAGTTGGCTTTCCATTTTTCACTAAAAATTTCTTTTTCTTTGTTTTAGTAACAGAATGTGTCTTCAAACTCTCCAATACATTACCCAGATTTTCATCATCAGATATCTCATGCACATTTTCACAAACTTCATCACTAATCCTTTCTTCCCATGAGTTATCCCTATCCTCAACATCTATCCTAGGCTCAAAAACTATAATGTCTAGCATGGAATCATTCAGAGCCTCAGATGTGTGAAAGTTACCTGGATTTTCCCATGTGAGCAGTAGAACTTCCCCTTCTTTGACAACCCTAGCTTCTTCTTCGAGTTGATCGTCACAATCATCAACTACCTGCAGCGGAATTGGCATTGTGGGACTGAGAGTTTCATTTTCTTTTTCGTTCAGTGTGGGGGAGGTTGGTTGAGTCATGGCGTTTCTCAGTGGGAGAAGAGGAAGTCGTTTCGATTTCTTGGTGAGGCGGGAGAGAAGAGGAGAAAGCAACTGTTTAGACTTCAAAAGAATTGTGAACCGATACACATTCTCTTTCAGCTTTAGTATAGGGGTCTTACACGTGTGTTGATCCCACGATCGCACTATATATTTTTCCTTCGTTTTTTTTTTTTTTTTTTTCTTCTTTTCCCCTTTTTTTTTCTTTTTTTTTTTTTTTTCTTTTCCTTTTTTTTTTCGTTTTTTTTTTTTTCCTTTTTTTTTTTTTTTATATATAGTACAAATTTACCAACGTGCCCTTCTTCTTTTCTTGATGTAACACCCGAGCATCTTGATGTTACAACAATTTGATTGTTGCTACTGATCAACAACACACAGCCCAAGAGCTGTCCTTAATGATTCAAATTTCTTTACATCCAATCCTTTGGTGAAGATATCTGCAAGCTGCTTGTCTGTCGGCACATGTTCCAGAATAACTATCTTATCTTCTACCAATTCTCTGATGAAGTGGTGTCTAATGTCAATATGTTTAGTACGACTGTGTTGTACTGGATTCTTGGATATATTTATTGCACTCATGTTATCACAGTACAATGTCATAACAGTTTGTTTGACACCGTATTCCTCAAGCATTTGCTTCATCCAAAGAAGCTGGGTACATCCACTTCCAGCAGCTATATATTCAGCTTCAGCAGTTGAGAGAGATACTGAATTCTGTTTTTTACTAAACCAGGATACTAGATTGTTTCCAAGAAAGAAACATCCTCCAGAAGTACTTTTTCTATCTTCGGCATTTCCAGCCCAATCCGCATCACAATATCCAACCAGGCTTGCTCCAGTATCCTTTGTATAGTACAACCCATAATTGCTTGTTCCATTTATATATTTGATAATCCTTTTTACCAAGCTTAAATGACTTTCTTTGGGATTTGCTTGATATCTAGCACAAACTCCAACTGAGTAGGTAATGTCTGGTCGGCTGGCAGTTAAGTAGAGCAAGCTTCCAATCATACTCCTATATAAGCTTGGATCGACTTCTTTGCCCTTCTCATCTTTGGTTACCTTTACATGGGTAGCTATGGGGGACCTTTTTTCTTTGGAGTTTTCGAGTCCAAACTTCTTGACTAGATTCTTAGCATATTTTTCTTGATTGATGAATATCCCTTCGGATTGTTGGGTGATTTGAAATCCTAGAAAGTACTTGAGTTCTCCAATCATGCTCATCTCAAATTCAGCTTCCATTTGCTTAACAAACTGTTGCACCAATTTGTCACACACTCCTCCAAACACTATGTCATCAACATATATTTGGGCTACCATAAATTTTCCTTTTTCTTTACTTATGAATAGTGTGTTATCTGAACCTCCCCTGCTGTATCCTTGCTTATTGAGATATTCAGTTAAGCGTTCATACCATGCTCGTGGAGCTTGTTTTAGTCCATAGAGTGCCTTGCGCAATTTGTATACATGTCCAGGATTTACTGGGCATTCGAACCCCTTTGGTTGTTCTACGTAAACTTCCTCCTGTACTACTCCGTTCAAGAATGCAGTCTTGACATCCATTTGATATAGCTTAAATTTTAGGTGGCAAGCTACGGCCAGGAGAAGTCGTACTGCTTCCAATCTGGCTACAGGGGCGAAGGTCTCTTCATAGTCTACGCCTTCAACTTGGGTGTATCCTTGAGCCACTAGTCTGGCCTTGTTTCGAATTACATTCCCTGCTTCATCAGTTTTATTTTTATATATCCACTTTGTTCCAATGACATTTTGGTTTGCGGGCCGTGGAACTAATTCCCAAACATTATGTCGTTCAAATTGAGCCAATTCTTCCTGCATGGCATTAATCCAATATTCATCACAGAGGGCAGTCTTCACATTTTGAGGCTCACTTTTGGATATGAAGCAAGTTTCTCCTAGCATTCCAGCAAGCTTTCGATAGTCGACTTTGTCTCTTTTGCGAGTATTCACGCCATCCTCTAGTCTGCCAATGATGGAGTCCTTTGGATGATTTTTCTGAATGTTTGATGATGGCTCTACCTCAGTTGGTTGGTCTAATTCATCATCTGGCTCTTTGTTACTTGGTCCATCTTTGGTAGTCTCCTTGTCGCTGACAGCTGGAATATTATTAACAGGATCGTCCAGGAGGGGTATTTCAGGTTCTTCATCTAGTACCTTAACATTAATGGATTCCATTACGGAATTTGTCCTTTTGTTGAATACCCTTAGTGCTCTGCTATTCTTTGAGTAGCCTACAAATATTCCTTCGTCTCCTTTCACATCAAACTTTTGTCTAGGAGTGCGATCAGCCAGGATGTAACACTTGCTTCCAAACACATGAAAATATTGCACATTCGGTTTTCTCCCCCTCCATATTTCATATAGAGTTTGAGTAGATCCTGGCCTGAGAGTAACTCGATTGTGTATATGACATGCTGTGTTGAGTGCTTCTGCCCAGAACTTGAGTGGTATATGTTTCGCATGTATCATAACACGAGCCATCTCTTGCAATGTTCTGTTTTTTCTTTCAACAACTCCATTTTGTTGTGGAGTAATGGGAGCAGAGAACTCATGTTTGATGCCTTGAGATGTGCAAAAATCATAGAAGTTCACATTTTCAAATTCTCTTCCATGGTCACTTCGTATACTAATCAGCTTAAGTTCCTTTTCATTTTGTATTTGTGTCACCAATTTTTGAAATACTTCGAAGCATTTGGATTTTTCCCTTATGAATTCTATCCATGTATATCGTGAATAGTCATCAACAAGCACATAAGCATACCTTTTTCCTCCGAGGCTTTCTACTTGCATTGGTCCCATGAGATCCATGTGAATTAACTCCAGAATTCGATTTGTCACAATTTGTTGAATTCCATGGTGTGGTGACTTGATTTGTTTGCCGATTATGCAATCCCCACATTGTGTCTCATGTATGACCAGTTTAGGGAGTCCCTTGACTACTCCTTTGTGCATCAAATGTTGTAGGTTTCTATAGTGCGTGTGGCCTAGTCTTTGATGCCAAAGTTGTGCTTCATTATTGGTGTGACAACTTAGGGCACGATGAGGGGTCCATAGGTAGCAATTATCCATTGATCGTGTTCCCTTCATCAAAAGCTGATTGTGTGGATTGTATACCTGACATTCTTCTTTTGAGAATTTTACGTTCATCCCTTCATCACATAGCTGACTTATACTGATTAAGTTGGCAGTAAGGCCTTCTACTAGCAACACATTTTCTAGAGTAGGTAATCCAGGAACATTCAGTTGTCCTTTTCCCGTGATAGTGCCTTTTGCTCCTCCACCGAATGTTACATGAGCTGTTTTTACCGACCTTATTTTTGATAAGTAAGCTTGATTTCCAGTCATGTGTCGTGAGCATCCACTGTCAAAGTACCAACTTTCATATGTTGTTGCTTTGAAAGATGTTACAACAATATGGCAGACAGTCTCGGTCTTAGGCACCCATATTTGTTTTGTCATGTATCTGTTTCTTCCTTTTCCATATAGCTTATAACAATATGGTGCTATGTGCCCTCTTTTTCCGCAGTAGTAACACCTCCATTTGTACTTCTTAGATTTTTGGTGTTCCTGTGGTTTTGATGAGGTGTGCATGCCAATCCCACTTTTATCTTTTGAAGATCTCCCTATTTCGAGTACTTCTTCTAGCATGCAGGTGCCGCTATTCATCATTTTTACACCCTTTTCCAAAGTTTGAAGTTTTGTTTCAGTCTCCATAACTTTCTCTCTTAGTACTCTGTTTTCGGCAGTGAGTTCTTGGTTTGCTATAACCAATTTCTCCTTTTCTTCTTTGGTTTGGGAGTATGCTTTAGTGAGATCATTCCAACTATGATAGAGTTTTTCATAGTCCTCAGCTAGTTCTTCTTTGGTAATCTCACTTTCCTCATCACTGTGATTGCCTTCATCATTGGTTATATTGTTGATGGCAATGAAGGCAATTCTATCTTCTTCCTCGTCCTCAGAGTCATCAGATAGTGTACTGTTGTAGTTTTTGGATTGCCTTTTCTTATACGTGGGGCATTCTGCTTGAATATGTCCAAAACCTTCACATTCTCTACACTGTATTCCTTTTCCTTTGTTGCGTGTGAGTGTGTTTCCTCCTCGTTGGTATCTTTCTTCCCCAGTTTTGACAGAATTGTCATATCGTTTGTCTCTACTTCCGGTATCATCACCCTCACTGGTAGGCTTCTTGTTCAGTCTTCTCAGGGTTTTGTTGAAGTTCTTAACCAGGAGACTCACAGTTTCAGTAATCTCTGTATTTTTATTTTCATTGCTCTCAGTTTTTAGAGCTATGTTCTCCTTGGGTACTCCATCAACTTCTAGATTGAAGTCCTTTTCAAAAGTTCCCAGATTTCCAATAAGCACATCAAAGCGATAAGTGGTAAGATCTTGGGCTTCAGTGATTGCTATAGCCTTGTTAGCAAATCTGGAGTTTAATGTTCGCAAGATTTTTCTGACCACCTTTTCATTGCTCATTGGTTCTCCCAAAGTGGCACATTCAGTGACAACCTCCTGGATTCTGAGACCATAATCCTTTATTGACTCATCCTCTTTCATCTTCATGTTTTCCCAGATGGTAGTCAACTGTTGGATGCGAGCAATCTTGACTTGTGTGGTGCCTTCGTAAGTGTTTTGTAGAATTGTCCAGGCACTCTTTGCTATTGTTTCCAACATGATGAGTCGAAACACATTCTCATCAACACACGAGAAGATTGCATTCATGGCTTTATTATTTGCTAATGCTGCATCTGATTCAGCATCAGTCCATAGATCTTCATCTTTTTCTTCTTCTTGACCCCCAATATTGATCATGGGAGGACTCCAGCCTTTGACCACAGATCTCCAGGTATGTTTGTCAAAGGATTTGAGATATATGGCCATCTTCTTCTTCCAATAAGGATAATTATGGCCATTAAGGTCTGGGGGTCGTAGAGACGTTCCAGAGTTAGTCATTGTGAGTTAATCACTCTGTATATCGAGTGCCTACGCTCTGATACCAATTGAAATTGTGGATACCTCACCAATGACCGTTGGTAGACCAACTGTTAAAGACACTTGTAGATACTTTAAAGTAAAACACGAGTAAGAGACTGAACACAGCGGATGGTAACCCAGTTCAGTGTCACAACGACACCTACGTCTGGGGGGCAGCCAACCCAAGGAAACAATCCACTATAGAATGAAACGATTACAAGTTGGGACTTACAAGTATGCCCGCATACGCCACGCCCTAACTATATTCTTCTATAGGTTTCCTACTACACACTATCAAGTTGTCACACACCCGTGATCAACTTGCTTGCAATTCGAATGTTTGAACGAAATACTAAACCTCACAGTCAATGTATCACAAGCGACACATTAACAGTACACTCAATCTTGAAGAATAAACTAACACCTTCAAGACACACTAACCTAGCTCTCTATAAAACTCAATCTAATAAATACTTGATGATTGTATTAAAAGATCGGTGAGCATTATGATCCTTGAATACCCTATTTATAGAGCTAGGTGGAGATCCTAATCCTACACGAAGTAAGCCTTAAAACATGGGACCTCCTTTATCTTGACGTTGTTTTCCTAGTCCGAGTAAGACTCTATCTCTTGTTGTAGAATCCGACTTTGATATGGTTCTTTGACCTAAGGAAAACACTAGCAATCTAGAACATTCTCAATCGTATCCTCTTGCTATTTCCATCAAGACATTATCTTCTGACGTTGCAGCACTTGCATTCCTCTAAATCCATATGTTATGCTCGTTGTTGTATCACTTGATTCGTCCGAAAAACATCTTCCAATTCTTCAACGCCATATGCACTAACAGTGCTCTTAGAGCACATATATACCACTATTTAAAAAGAAGAGTAAATGGCTTCATCGATCATTCACGTTTGTTAAAAAACACTAGTCGATCACCCTATGATTTTGTATACTTTCGATCACTCATGTTGGGTATTGTGTATACTTTTGGTCACTCACGCATTTTTTTTGGTACAACTCGTGATTTTTCAAAATTTTAACATTTTAGTAAGGGTATTTTTGTCATTTCAACCTAGATTTGTATATTTTCGATCACTTATGATGAGTGTTTAGTTGATGTTATTGACAAATCTAGGGTGAAATGACAAAAATACCCTTACTAAAAATGTTAAAATTTTCGAATAATCACGAGTCATACCAAAAAAATGCGTGAGTGACCAAAAGTATACACAATACCCGACATGAGTGATCGAAAGTATACAAAGTCATACTAGGGTGATCGACTAGTGTTATTTAACAAACGTGAGTGATCGATGAAGTCATTTGCTCTAAAAAGAACATGCATGGATTATCAGTTACTATCTCCGTACCTAAAAAATTGTCACATTTTGACTTTTGGTGATCAACGAAACACAATTTAAAACATAAATATCTATTATTCTGCTTACGAAAAAATTATAAAAAGTTAATATTTCAAAAATATATATTGAGACGAATCTAACAAGGTCCCACAAGACTATTATTTCTTATCGTTTAATGGGAATTCATGATAAAATTTTGTAATGTTTGACTAACAAAAGTCAAAATGTAACAATCTTTTAGGACGGAAGGAATATTAAACAATGGTCCTAAACTTATTAACCCAAGATGACGTAGATTGCTAAAATGGATTTTCCACGTTAATACGTTATTATTATGGAGTAATGATTAATTATTAATTAGTCGTGGGTACAGTCGATGTTTGTGCCTTTTGATATTTTATTTAGTTAATATATGTTCATTTAAAAAACAATAGATATGATAAATTTCTTCAATAACGTTAAATCAATAATAAATGGAAGTAGTTAAATTAATTTTATTGTTACATTTTCTACAAAGAGTTGTTTTATCATGAAATTTTATTAAAATAATTATCAATTAAAAAAAGTTATTAGATGCCAAATATAGCTACCATCTCAAAATAATGAAACAAATTGAAGAAAATGAGAGAATGTTATTTGGCTTTTTGTGGCCTTAGGCATTATATATAGTATAAACTAGGATTATTTTTCTTTTTGCTTTGATTTTCGTATTAAAAATAATAATAATACTCTCTGCTTTTATTTAGTTGTCGTTTTAGCCATTTTCACAAAAATAAATAAAAGTAGTAAAAAAATATTGGAAATATAAAAACAATTTATTATCACTATATTGTAAGCATTGATAATTGATTGCAACTACATTATTGGATAGTTGATCATTTTGCTAAAAATAACAAATATATTGAAAATGTAAAATTACAATTTATGATGCATATTTTCAAACTAAAAGTTTAAGCTAAAACAGGTTGTGTTTGGTATGCGGGAATGGAATGAGATAGGAATGAATAGAATTAAATTAGTTTGTATTACTTAGTTTGATAATTAAGAATGAATTTTGATTGCATTCCCTAGTTAATTGAATTACCTCATTTGAGGTAATAACCATTCCGCCCAAATTGGGGGTAATGGATGATTACCTCCTACTAA
Organism: Echium plantagineum; assembly: GCA_003412495.2. NCBI lineage: Eukaryota > Viridiplantae > Streptophyta > Magnoliopsida > Boraginales > Boraginaceae > Echium > Echium plantagineum. The sequence goes on from QFAX02000456.1 coordinate 111,664, forward strand.
GTAATCAAATTAGAAAAATTGGGGGTAATGTGATAATTCAATCACATTATTACTCACATACCAAACAAAGTAATAAAATTAATTAATTAATTTATTTCCTTTATCTATTCCATACTTTGTCTATTCCATTCCTACACTATTCTATTCCACTATACCAGACGCAAGTATAACAAACAGTCGTATATTCAAGCATGTATTTCTATTGTAATATTTCATAGTTTGTTTAGTTGTGTTCAGTTCCTCGACTCGAAGGTGGTTAAGTTGTCTTTTTTTGTTGTAGTTGAACTGCAGGGCCGGCCCTTATCCATGGCAGGGGCGCGGTCGCACTAGACCCCTGTTTTGGAAGGGGCCCCAAAATTAAAAAAAATATATGTATGTATATTATTTTATTGATTTAAAAATTAGAAATTAAATTATAGATTTAAAAATTATATTTACTAAATATGTGTTAAGTTTTGTAATTTCATAATTGAAAAGTGATGAACTAATATCGATATAAAAATATTAGCATTAAAACTATGAACTCGGTTAACTATTAATTTTAATAATTAAATTATGTAAAGTAAACATGAAACATTATTTAATAAGATTAGGATATCAAAGAGTCACAAGACAGAACCAATATCTACTTATGTTATTAGTACTTTTTTAGTCTTTCAATATTTCTTATATACAGTTAAACGTCTATAAATTAATAATGTTGGGACCGACCAAATTTATTAATTTAGAGAGTTATTATTTTATCTATAAATTAATAATTTATTATTTTAAAGAGTTTTTGCATGAGATGAAGAGTTTTTGCATTATTATATGTAGAGTCTAATGATATTACTACTATGATTGAGAACAATGTTGATGATGAAGATGAAGATGATACCGTGTCTTTGGAACCTGTTACCATAAAGGAAGCACTTTTGGCGTCTAGATCTCTTGACAAATTTATGCTACAATTCGAAAACACAACACCGGAGCTAATGGATGCAATAAGAAAAATTAGAGATGAACTCCAATGTGATTTGAACTTTAAGAAAAACAAACTACTATAGAGTCATATTTTAAATAAATTGTAATTATATTATTTCAATTTTTAAGGACTATTAATTTATAATTTTTCGTGGGACCTTATATTATAAAGGATTTTTTAAAAAAGTATAATCTTATTATTTTATCGATTTCGCTAATTTTTTTAACTAGCCCAAGTCGGGACTGGACAAATTTATTATCTTAAAGAGATGATTAATTTATAGAGTATTAATTTATAGACGTTTTATTGTAATACATTAGTTGTATAAGTAGAAGTACAAAGCAATTTACTCATAATATGACATCAGAATCAATGCAATATTATTAAGCTAATAAAATAAATTAGTTAATCCATTCATTGAATTGATATCCCGTGAGGTACAATGCTTTTTCAATTTGAAGAATTAAAATCGTTTCATTAAATTCCAGGTGATATCATTCTTTTTTCTCTTGTCAATTTATTTATTTTAATCAATTTCATACTTTATTTTTGTTCATTAACTAATTTTATAATTTTGTTATTTTATACTCTATTAGTTACTTGTTATTAATAATTGTTTGTCCATTTTATAATATGTTGTCTCGTAAATATTTATCCGGAAACCATAAAAGAAAAAAAAAAACACGTGAAAATGAATTGGTTATATCACAAAGAGGAGCTGTTGAAATTTTTTTTTTTTAAAGTATTCATATAGTTAGTGATCAATTAAATAAAAATTTTGAGATAATCGAATAGCCTAGTGGAAAAGGCTCTTGCTAGTGGCCAGAAGGTCCTGGGTTCGAAACTCACCTCATCGCTAATTTACAAAAAAAAAAAAAAATTAAATAAAAATTTTGAATCAAACAATGCCCGAGCCTCGAAGATATCGTTTTGTGTAATCTTGTAATTTTTATGTTTCATTTCAATGAATAAACATGAGTTCTCAAAAATCTAAATTTTATTATATATATCGAGGACCCCATTTTCATTTTTCGTACTAGGTCTCGAAAATTTATGTACCGACCATGAGCTGAAGAATCATGATTCCATGGTATATAATCTATGGCTTTTGTTGTTAGTAAGAGTTGCTGATTATAGTATTTCCAGAAAATGGGTTAAATAGCACTTTTGAGAGAAAAAATTAATTTGGAGCACATTTTTACAATTTTTAGCAAAATGGCACAAAAGGGGATGAATCGACAAAAATACACCCCTTAGAGTTTTTTTCGGTTTTTTCTTGGTTTTTTTTTTCAATTTCTTTTTGATTTTTTTCGTTTTTCTTTTAATTATTTTTCAAAATCTCTTTTTTTTGCTCAAGTAACAACCTTCGGTGCGAATTAACTAAATTGTCCCTCTCATTTTCCACACTTCATTTTCTTCTCAACTCCTTAAGTTGACTAAGTTAAATTGACAATTACCTCCAATTTACATGTACAACAATATTATATCATATTGGGAATTTATTATTATTATTAGTTCACAATACTAAGTTAAAAATAAAAACACATACAATAGTCAAATTTTAGCTCATCTATGCTTCATCTCAATCATAATTAAACTTGGAAAGAAGAATTATGAAAATGTACTTTTCTAATAGTTGTGTAGTTTCATTCCAAAGTGGCAATAGAAAGGAACTCTTGGTCTCTCTGAAGAACCTTGAACACTTTTTCCTCCAAATTTGCTATAGCTTCGACACTTTTACCAGTTTTATCGTTTACCAAAACGAAATAATTTTTCTTCGGCATAGATGGAAAGGTCACTTTTAGTGGTTTTCCCCATCCAAAATCCAAATCTTGAAAAGGAAAACCACACATACTAGTAACTGAATAAAAGTCTAGCTTTTTGTTAGCTATCTCTTGAAACTTTTTCCTTTCCTCATGGGCAGCTTCAAGAACTTCATTCTCATTTAACCCTTTATACTTCTCATAATGTTTTACCTTTTCACTTCTGATTTTGGAAACTAAGTTTGCCAATTTCATATCTTCTTCACTTAAAATAGGTATGCTAAGGTAAGAGAGAAAATTTCCAACCGAGTTTTGAAAAATTGGTGCATTTGTTCTTGAGCGTAAGTTTACCACAACAAATAACATAATTGGGTTGAAAGAAGGCGAGTCCACCATTGATGCAGCTAAGACGGCTTTGGTAAAAAACGCGGTCACTACTTCAACCCTAGTTGGATTTGGCACGCCTCCATCAGTAGCAAGAGAGGCTTTGAGAAGGTTTATTTTAGATGACTCGAATATCATACGACAAGAAGTATGCCTATGTCTGTTCGTTATTTCATAATCTGCAGGCGTATTTTGAGTTTCGATAGGTGGGTATATGCTTGCACTATTAAATAGTGGGCATGGTTTTTCAATTGTGTTACGTGCCATAGAAGCCCAATCACTCAAGAAATTGAATAGCGTAGCGCCATCTCCAAGTTTGTGGGCTAGGCACACACTAAGTGCTTTTCCTCCGCAAACAAAATTAGTTAGTTGAGCAACAATTAAGTTGCCATCTGTTAAATGGAGAAATCGAACGAACAATCAGAATTAAAATCAAACGTCGAAATAAATGCAGTTATTAAGTAGATATTGAAAGATAATTGTTAAAATAATCCCGAATAATACAAGTTGGACTTTAATTTATAAAATTGTACCTTCATTAGGGACATTGTTGTCCCATGGCAAACCAATAGGAAACAGAGTATTTTCGACACAAGCATGAGGCTTCTCCAGAAGCTCAGCTACTGAACAATCTAATCGAACTTCTCTAAAAAGAACCCCCATATCATTGCATTCCACAGAGTAATTACCAACGTGCCGACCGGCAAACGGGTAGTAAAAAGTTAGGAGTTGAGACAAGGATTTTTGAAGAATGGATTCTTTTGCATTGTAAGAATGAGAGGATTCTTTTGGGAAGAGTAAAACAACTGGAGTGTAGATAGAAGTTGTCAATTGATCAACAAGAGAAAGCTTATAGTGTTTAAGTGATGGTGGTGTTGGAGAAGAAGGTGTTATGATGGCCTCCTTCATTAGCTCAAAACTTGGAGAAGCTTTCTCCATTGTGATTATAAATTGTTATTTGTGTTAGTTGTGCCAATTGTGAATGCCTTAGTTGATTTTTATAGGCATTATTATTGTCTAACTATCAAGATCTTGATTCATCCTCATGAATGAGACATGTGAAACGAATGGTGGTGGCCGGTAGAATAATATGTTCTTATTTCCTTAGATCATCCACAGCAGGTGTGCAAGAATTGAGAGTTTATTCAGTGTCACGTCAGCTTAGCACCCACTTACACCCCCATTTGTACCCAGTTTTCATAGCTGTAGATTTTTCATAATTTTATTCGCTTTCTTTCCCTTCCACGTCACTTTATTATAAAATCTTCATTATTTATACATGTGTTATTATTAAAATTATAATCTTTATAATAATTAATTTTTATAATATAATGAATAAAAAATCAGTAATTATGGTTCTCAGTTATAATTTGATATTTTTATATCGAATAGAGAAAAAATGTTAAGCAAAGAAGTTTAATATTAAAAAAATTAAAAATATGGAGTAAAAGCTCAAAATTTAAAAATATCGGCAAAAGAAAAAAATTAAAAAATATATAATATTAACTCACAAAACCATTTAAAAATTAAATGAATATAATAATCTCACACAATTATAGTACGAAATTCAAAAAGGGGGAGGGGGAAGTGCACCAGTCATACTCCGTGAAAAGGGATATGTGTCATTTTCTAATTGCTCCATCCATTTAAGTGGGCCCAACTTAAACCCCATTTTCCAACTTAATGCGGGAGCAAAATTTGGTGAAAAGATTGGGTGCATCAATGCTTCCATGCATCAAGTTCATCACTAGAGTTTGAGCAAAATATCTTATAAATTAAGGGTGACGATACAATTATCTATATAATTAAGGGTCACGCTACAATTATCTATATATTTGTGAGTCAAGTTACAAATCACATACTCCCTCCATCCCTTTTTGACACGACTTAAAATGTAAATATTTTTAATTTTACATGTGTAAAAATTACAAGAACATGATATTTTAAAAATATATATCGAGACGAATCTAACAAGATCCAATATGACTATATTATTTGTTATCGGTTAATGAGAATTTACGGTCAAAATATTCAAAATTTGACTCAAAAAGTCAAAATGTCTCCAACATTTCTGGATGGAGGGAGTATATATTTACTACTTTTATGTTGGATTGATAAATATGTGGTATTGTACCATTGTTATAGTATAATTTGGGTACAAGTTATGTTGATATTGTTCCTTGTACCAATGATGAAGTTTCAAGTGGGTACAGTACCCACGTGAAACCTTTAAATGGGTACATTGATGAACCTGACGCATGGAATTATTGATGCACCTAAACCGGACTCCAAAATTTGATCCCCAAAGTTGCACCTCAAATTTTAGTCCCCTACTATTTGTGATAATTTTCAAGTACACCCCACTTGCACCCCAGCTGTAGATGATCTTAAAGCAACTGTTGGTTTATTTATTGATAAAAGAAAAGATATAAAACTAACACTATCAATATTTAAAGATCGTAAAACAAAAATCTCAATTTGACGTACATAGTCCAATTGGTCTTACTCCTGTTCACACCTTCCCAACTATTAATATTATTTCGAATGGTTTGCACGCATCGAGCAGCCAAATGCCCTGCCCCCTGCTCCTCATGCCCGAGAATATGTAGATTCTGAGCACGCCGCACATGATATATAACCACAGCCAAGCTAAACCTTCGAAGCCGGCTGAGGAACGATTTGCCCGTGCCATAGAATGAGATATGTGAAACGCATGGTGGTGGCCGGTACCAACTTTGATATTTCTTTATTCTTTTAACTTCTAATATCTTTTTTTTAAAGCAAACCGTTGGTTTATTTATTGATAAGAGAAAAGATACAAAGCTAACGCTATCAATGGTTAAAGAGAGTATAACTAAATATCCAATCGACACACATACTCCAATTGGTCTATTCTTGTTCACACCTTCCCGACTATTAACACTATTTCGAAAGGTATTCCGTGTAAATTACGCGGTATAACGTGCACAACGGAAACTTATAGTTGTCTACTTTATTAAAAATAACATGATGCTAGAGGGAATTGAACGTTGGTTGCCAAGGAGGAAATATACCGGACCGGTTACAGTTCTCTTAAGATTTGTTCTCTTAAGAATTCTCTAATGCATTACATGCTTGTACTTCATGCAATTTACACAAAATATAGGCATGGAATGCATTAGAGAAATCTTAAGAGAACAAATCTTAGGAGAACCATAACTTTCTACGAAATATATGTACAAACCATTATGCCAACATGATAACCGTTCTAGATTATGTTATAATTAATAATATTATCTACTACCTAAATAAAATTATAAGATGCATGAATATATTATTTTTAAATAATAAAGATAATTTAGTGTTACTCTACATATTATTTAATAGTATGACACATTATTTTTTAATATACTTATAAAAATTGTTTAATGTTAAATATTATTAAAAATACCAGATTTATTACTATATACTAATGCATTTTATATACACTTATATAATACTAAGTAATACTTATGATTTAAATCGAATTTAACTATTGACTACTTTATGAACACATTATAAATTAAACTATGTATATTAATGCATATTTAATATCTGTTGTAATATAATTAATATTAAACAATATCATGTAAATAAAATTTCAACATTGAACAACTTTTATAATATAACTAAAAAAAATTATTTGTCTAACTAATTCGTAATATAATGATGAGCATTGTTTTTTATTTATACCGAAAGTTAATCAATTATAGTAATTCAAGTTGTAGTATAATGATTTTATTAATACCAATACACAAACAACACAAATGAAGTCGTGGCTCAATGATTAAGTTATTTCTTATCTATGCAACGCACATCAGACCCTCTTCCTTAAAGGACTGGGCCCAGTTCGTTTAACACGTCTACAGACTACAGCCAAACTAAACCTTTAAAGCTGGCTGAGGAACAATTTGCCCGTACCCCTATTTTGCACCCGTGTTAACTCCTCGTTCGTGAGAATAATATCTTGTAAAAATTAATACTATTTGAATTCAAAAACTAACGTATACTACTAATACTTTGGAGAACTTTCTTTTTCATCACACTTTATTTGCATTTTGATTACGAGTAGGTAGAAGTGAAATTAAAGAATAGTACTATATTATAATTAAATGGGGATCAAAGTATAACTAATGTCCACTCTTTAAGATCATTTTTACAATTAATTTTTTGGTCAGTCATTGCAGTAAAGACCGATATTATCAAATGGTAGATAGAGGAAATTGTTATGGAATTATAGACTTAGGGAAGATATTCACTCATAGCAATTATCAAACGATAGAATATATCAAAATTTAGCAGCAAGTCTTCACCTATAATTGAAGAGTTTTTAGTTTTATCAATAATTTATCGATTAATTGGCTAGTCTTCACTTACCCAATGAATCCCTAAATTTTATATAAATTATCATAATAATTTTTAGAAGAAATCTTAATAAAGAAGATTAATACTATTATTCTAATCAATTTTGGTACGAAATAGCATAATAGATTTCTGTTTTTATATCTCTATGACTAATCAATTTCAATCCTCATTGTACTTACTATATAGTACTAATTAAGATTGTCCTTTGATCACAAGTTGGCATATCATAAACTGCATTAACTGTTCACGAGACATAGCTTAAATGGGAAGGGGCTTCACTATAAGAATGTGTTTCTCCACAAGTGTGTGGGTTCGATCCACGGCAGGTGCATGAGTAACTCTGCATTTGTTCAAGGGAGGATCTGCTTGTGGGTGGTTACCCAGCCTACTCTGGGCATTCTTGAGGTGAAGTACCGAGCCACTAGAGACACATCCCGACTTTACCTCCTCTATTGGGCGATGGGCGATGGACTAGCCAAGCGAAGGTGCCTTAAATAAAATGCATTAACGTGCTTCATTCTTGACCGCAAAAGACGCTCCAAGTTGGTGTATATCTTACCCCCCTACGCCCCTCCCAATGTTTCATCCCGATTCTTATTAATGAATTTCAAAATAGTTGATTTTGAGAAAAATATATATATCTTTTTATAATATTTAATTATTTAAGGATAAAGTATAATTTTCAATTTATTTTTTTATTTTTAACCGTAATAATTACTTTTATTTTTGACATTATTTTAACTTTTTGAAAGTAATTATCTATATAATATAAGATATAATATTGATAATTTTATTGTTCATTAATAAAGAACCTTTTTTTATATAAATTAGTGATGAGATGAATATGGAACCAGGACCTTTTGGTCACTGGCAGAAGCCTTTTTCATTAAACTATTCGATTAACTCATTAATAAAGAACCTTTTGATTAAATAATCAACTATTTTAAAATATACCTCAAATCATTTATAAGCACGTTCTTGAGATTCGTCCACTCCTTTTCAATATGAATTGAAGGAGAAGATTGTTAGTACTAAAATATTGAAGGAGAAGATTGTTAGTACTAAAATATTCGTCCACTCCTTTTGAATAAATGACATGAAATGAACATGTTGTATACTTAAGTATTCGTTCACAAGATACAAAGATCGCTCATTATATGGAAGATATACACAGGATCGGATTTTGTGGATAGTATTCGCCTAAAATTCTCTTACATCACTCACATCAGTTTCTTACAATTCTTGTAAAATTGATTGAACTACTAAAATAATTTACACCCTCTCTCTCAAATAGTATATATTTTTGCAATGTGTATATTATGGTTATCGAGTTATTTCTCTAAATTGTTTTCAATTTCAATGAATAACAATAAAACTGTTAAAGTAGATATGTGAAAAGTAAACTCCAAATAGAAAAGTAACGGTTAGAAGTGTATTTTAAAGAAAATTATAAGGACAGTGATGTGAGTGCTCATGTACATCAGCTCCCGTAAATTTTTCTCTATAATTTACTATTAATTGTCACTTTTCTATTTTTGGGACTAGTTATTCTTTAGCAAATCCCCTATTATTCACAATTAATTCAACCATAACAATTATAACTATAAAATAGGGAGTGTAGAATTTTGAGGGTGAGTGAATAATTTATAGGGGGGCTGAAAAAGTGACAGTTTCAGTAATTTCAATCCCTATTATAACTTATTGGGGAACTGATGTACCAGTTAGAGCATTCACATCAACACTCCTAAAAGTTAAAATAGAGATGGAAAAACTAGAAATGGTTAAAATATTGTTTTTCAGCTTCCCTATAATATGTTGGACCCCAAAAAAATTATTCACACAAGATGTTCACTCCTCACATTTATAATCTCCTATTCGAAAGTTATTTTGTTTTCTCTTCCCATTCTTTTCTCTTTCTTTATTTAAATAAAAAAGAAATAGAAAATAACTAAATATTTTTTATTATATATAGATACAAACTAAAAATATCTTTCATTTGAAATCCATATATAATATATTATTTTATGCTTTTCAAAATTAGTTTTATCCTAAATATTTTATACGATATGTGAAATACCTACTTTTAAGTCTGAAGTGAATAATAGGAAAGTTGTTAAGTATCCATATAAAAAGTAAACCCCAAAATTAGGGGTGCGATAGGATCGGTTTTACAGGTTTTTTTCCTGAAAAAAGACCAACCTGACAGGTTTTAACAAAAAATAACGAAACCGGTCCGAAAATCGAAAAAAATCCGCTTTCGATTAAAATTGCCGGTTCCGGAACAGTTCGATTTACGAACCGGTTTTGGACTATTTTCTTGGCCGATTTCTAGGCCAACTTTTTCCGTTTTCTTGTGTTAATTTTTTTTTATCGAATTTGTTGATTAATTTTTAATAGATTAATGAACTAGATATTAAAGTGAATTTTTAATAGATTAATGAACTAGATATTAAATCAACAATTTATAAGAAAATTATAAAAAATTCATTTTTTAATCTCTCCTCAGGTAATATGAATTGCAAAATTGCTCTAAAATGAACCTAAAACTAATGAGATTACATAATGAAAAAAACATTTGCCAAAATGTTGCTTGACCCTTGAAAAGCTTCATCGCTGACTGCTCTTATTTAATATAATTATAAGTAGTATCATAATTTTAAAAATAAATTAAATTGAAGTTTAACTATTACGGATCGGTTCGGTTTGTTAACCGATTTTCGGTTAGCGAAAACCGAAACGGTCCGATCGGTTAAAAACCGAAACGGTCCGATCGGTTAAAAATCAACAGCCAGTTCGGTTGGATTCGGATCGGTTCGGATTTAAAAAAACCACATGTAACCACAGCCCTACCAAAATTGAAAAAATAACGGTTGAGAATGTACTTAAGGAAAATTTGGGAAAGCTAATGAGAGTGCTCTTAAGGCACAAGTTACAAATCTATTTAATAAATTTTTTCATATAAAATTTTCAATCCAATTTTTATATAAATTGTTTCCTTTGTTAACCTTTAGCGTGTAACTTGAGGACACATTCGAGAAAAAACTCTTATCCAAATACCACTATTGGGAAAAATGGAAGGATTGGCTATTGAATAGTGGTCCTAAACTTATTAACTCGAGATGTCATATATATATAAATGCATTTTCTAGGTTAATAACAATTAATTTTACATTAATAAGGATTCTTTTCTTTTTGTTTTTGCTTCGCTTTTCTTATTAAAATTATAGTACTCTCTGCTTATGTTTAGTAGTAGTTTTAATTATTTTCACATAAATTAAGAAAAAATCAAAGTAGTAAAAAGTATATTGAAATATAAAACGACAACAATTGGTTGTCATTATATTGTATATAGTGATAATTGATTGCCACTATATCGTTGGATATTTGATAATTTCAAAAGAAAGAGTAAATAAAAATACATTGAATATAAAATTACAATTTATTATGCTAGAATGACAAATATTATTGAACTATAAATTTAAGCTAATACGACAAGTATAACAAACACAATTGTATTCAAGCAAGTAAATACATTGAATATAAAATTACAATTTATTATGCTAGAATGACAAATATTATTGAACTATAAATTTAAGCTAATACGACAAGTATAACAAACACAATTGTATTCAAGCAAGTATTTCTTTTCAAAATGTATATCAATTAAATTAATTTAACTACTTGATTTTATTGTTTATCTAATTTAGATCATTAACAAAATTTATTGTGTTAATCATAAACAAATATTAATTAAATTAAATATTAACACGGACAAGGAGTTAATTGAATAGCCTAGTGAAAAAAGCTTTTACTAGTGACTAAAAGATCTTGAGTTCGAAACTCACCTCATCGCTAATTTATAATCAAAAAGAATATACTAACAAGGACAAACATTATTGATTGGTTGTCACCGTGGGTAGTTATATATTTTTAATGCACTTCGAGCACAGGTTGGCACAGCTAACTCTAGAGACCATATCTTATACCGTTATACGCGCAATCTTTCCATATCTTTGAATCTTATTATGTAAACAAAAATCTATGAGATATTGAAAATAGGCTTATTTTATTTTGGCCCCTGAAGTATTGAGACGCTTTCAATTTACCCCCTAAATGATTTATATTTTCAATTTACCCCCTGAACGATTTATCTTTTCAATTTACCCCCTATTTTTTTTCGATCCGCCCCCTGAAGTATTTTTTTTGCCAAAAAATTGAATTGAGGTAATGGCGAAATCAGAAATGCACATATAATTAGTTTTTGAGTGTTAAGAGTCTCTGGGTTCCAGTCTAAAACCAATTGGCAATAGAGGGAGTAGCCCAGGATCTTATATACTGACCCGGGAGGACATCGACAACTGATGTGGGATGTGCATCTTAACACTCCCCCTCACGTGTAACCCAATTATCGGCGGAACTTTCATCGCCGGTATTAACTGCCGGAAACAACATCGACGGGTTACACGTGCCTCAATAACTCGGGTCTGGCTCATGATACCATGTTAAGAGTCTCTGGGGTTCCACTCTAAAACCAATTGGCAATAGAGGTAGTAGCCCAGGATCTTATATACTGACCCGGGAGGACATCGACAACTGATGTGGATGTGCATCTTAACATTGAGGCAAAATTTATAATAATTAAAGATGCGGGTTCACTAATAAAATTCAAAAAAATATTTTTCATTAATAAATAATTAAAAAAAAACCCCTCCTTCTTCCCCACCCCACCCCTACCCAACCCCCCACCCCTCCTTCATCTTCCCCGCAACCCCCCCACCCCCCAATCCCCAACCCCTCCACGCACCCCCCCACCTGCAACAAAGATGCGCAGCAGCCCCCCCCCCCCCCACCCCCACCACCTGCGAGCAGCAACATCCCCATCCCCCACCCCACCTGCAACAACGAGGAGGGTGCTAATGTGTTACTGTCATTATCCATAACACAATTGTGATTCTTTTGATCCATTTATTTCAAGACCAGGTCGGTTCATGGTACAACAATCCAGGTAGCGGGGCAACAGAAGGCCAAATAGGTGGTGGTGTTGGGAAGTACTTAAAAGAGAGAAATGTGAATTCTCAATCTGCAGCTGTCGTTTAGATTAGTTACCATCAGTTCCTGCAACAAAGAAAAGAAAAGCAAGAGTTTCAACTCAAGAATTAGAGGACTTCTCTGGAGATTGCTGCTCCTCCTTGTTACAGGTGGGGTGGGGGTGTGTGATGGGGACGTTGCTGCTCGCAGGTGGTGGGGGTGGGGGGGGTGGGGGCTGCTGCGCCTCGTTGTTGCAGGTGGGGGTGCGTGGAGGGGTTTGGGGGTGGGGTGCGTGGAGGGGTTGGGGGTGGGGGGTTACGGGGAAGATGAAGGAGGGGTGGGGGGTTGGGTAGGGGCGGGGTGGGGAAAAAGGAGGGGGATTTTTTTAATTATTTATTAATGAAAAATATTTTTTTGAATTTTATTAGTGAACCCGCATCTTTAATTATTACAAATTTTGCCTCAAAAACTAATTATATGTGCATTTTTTATTTTGCCCTTACCTCAATTCAATTTTTTGGCGAAAAGAATACTTAAGGGGGCGGAACGAAAAAAATAGGGGGTAAATTGAAAAGATAAATCGTTCAAGAGGTAAATTAAAAAGATAAATCATTCAGGGGGTAAATTAAAAGCGTCTCAATACTTCTGGGGGCTAAAAGAAAATAAGCCTTGAAAGTAAAATAAGTTCATTCTATTTATATACTATTGTGGCAGCTGTTATATAACATGTGCCAAATCAATATTACTGATATACTAGTATGGTTTAGTAGAGGGAATATCTTCTGATAATTTTATAATATCTGAATATTCTTAACATAGGAAATTTTTGTTGATGAAAGATACTCCGTACGTATTTGCATTAATAAAACGAAGGTTTTTTTGCAGGTTGTCCCTTGAGGTTTGTACCAGCCCTGCAGCTGCCTGCGTGGCAGCGCTGGGTTGGTTGCTTTTGAATTTTTTTTTTCTCCCCCATTTAATAAATGGTTTATTTACCCAATAATTAACCCAAATAAAAATATAAAAATTATATCATTATTTTTCATTTTTCGAGCTCTATAAATAGAGCCTAGGTTTGTGTCATTTGGAGCAAAAAAAGAAGAAGAGTTTTTTACACTCTTTCTTCACTCCTTCTTTGCAATAGTTTCCTCTTCAATCTTCAACTCTCTTCATGGATCCTTCAAATTATTCGGATAGTCCCGGGTCTAGCTCCTCGTTCAATGTCCAAACACGAGTGTTACCTCAATTTGAAGTGCATGTCCAAGGCCGATCCGAATCAAATATTCATACTAGAGCCGAACTACGTGATAAGGCACAACATATTCAGCTAAAGGCTGATCTCGTTGAGCACATATGGAATAAGTTTGGAATAACCCCTTGAGAAAATTATTTTTCAAGTTCGTCAATATTTAGTGTGTTTTTATTGTTTGTTTTCAAGTTTTTAGTAATCTATGTATGTTTTTTATTTACCAAGTGATTAATAATATTGTGTGATGTTTCAATCAAATACTAATTTTTATTGTAATTTAATTATTAATTTTTTATTATAATTTAATTAATAATTACAAATAAATTAAATTTTATATATGTATTATAAAAATAAATTATTATAAAGATTAAATTTTAATAATAACATATGTAAAATAATAAAGATAAGAATGGTGGGGTATAGAATAAAGTGATGTGGAAGGAAGAGAAAAAATGAATAAAACTCTAAAAAATCTCCTGTTGTGGAAACAGGGTGCAAGTTGGGGTGTAAGTGGGTTTTAAGCTGACGTGACACTGAATAAACTCCTAATTATAGCACCCCTGCTGTGGATGGTCTAATAGTAGTAAGAGATTTGGAAGATTGACATTCATTTGAGAACAACCCCTTCAATTTTTTGGTCAACTATTTTCTGGGAATTAACTAAATTGCCCCTCTCATTTTTCATACTTCGTCTTCTTCACATCTCCTTAAATTGACTAAATTAAATTGGCGTACAAATACAATTATCTCCAATTCACATGCAGAACAATACTAGATCAAATTGACAATTTATTATTATTATTAGTTCACAATACAAAATTAACAATAAACACACATAAAGTTAAATTTTTGCTCATCTCAATCAAAATTAAACTTAAAAAGAAGAATTATGAAAATGTAGTTTTCTAACAGTTGTGTAGTTTCATTCCAAAGTTGCAATAGAAAGGAACTCTTGGTCTTTCTGAAGAACCTTGAATACTTTTTCCTCCAAAGTTGTTATAGCTTCGACACCTTTACCTGTTTTATCATTCACCAAAACGAAATAATTTTTCTTTGGAATAGACGGAAAGGTCACTTTCAGTGGTTTTCCCCATCCAAAATCCAAATCTTGATATGGAAAACCACACATACTGGTAACTGAAAAAAAGTCTAGCTTTTTGTTAGCTATTTCCTCAAATGTTTTTCTTTCCTCATGGGCAGCTTCCAGAACTTCATTCTCATTTAATCCTTTATACTTCTCATAATTGTTTACCTTTTCACTTCTGATTTTGGAAACTAAGTTTCCCAATTTCATATCTTCTTCACTTAAAATAGGTATGTTGAGGTAAGAGAGAAAATTCCCAACCGAGTTTTGTTGAATTGGTGCCTTTGTTCTTGCGCGTAAGTTCACCACAACAAATAACATAATCGGATTGAAAGACGGTGAGTCCACCATCGATGCAGCTAAGACGGCTTTGGTAAAAAACGCGGTCACTACTTCAACCCTAGTAGGGTTTGGCACGCCTTCATCAGTAGCAAGAGCAGTTTTGAGAAGGTTTATTTTAGACGACTCGAATATTATACGACATGGAATATGCCTCTGTCTGTTCAGTAGGTCGTAATCTGCAGGCGTATCTTGAGATTCGATAGGTGGGTATATGGTTGCACTATTAAATAGTGGGCATGGTTTTTCAATTGTGTTACGTGCCATAGAAGCCCAGTCGCTGAAGAAATTGAATAGCGTAGCACCATCTCCAAGTTTGTGGGATAGGCACACACTAAGTGCTTTTCCTCCGCAGACAAAGTTAGTTAGTTGAGCAACAACCAAATTGCCACCTGTTAAATGGAGAAATCAAACAATCAGAAATAATAACGAAATAAATACATCAATTTGTTGAAATGATTTCAGATAATACGTGTAAGTTGCACTTTAATGTATAACATTATACCTCCATTAGGCACATTGTTGTCCCATGGCAAACCAACAGGAAACAGAGTATCTTCAACACAAGCATGAGGCTTCTCCAGAAGCTCATCTAGTGAACAATCTAATCGAACTTCTCTAAACAGAGCCCCCATATCATTGCATTCCACGGAATAATTACCAACCTGCCGACCGGCAAACGGATAGTAAAGAGTTAGGAGTTGAGACAAGGATTTTTCAAGAATGGATTCTTTTGCATTGTAAGAAAGAGAGGATTCTTTTGGGAAGATTAAAACAACTGGAGTGTAGGCAGAGGTTATCAATTGATCAATAAGAGAAAGCTTGTAGTTTTTAAGTAATGGTGGTGTTGGAGAGGAAGGTTTTACGATGGCCTCATTGATTAGCTCAAAAGTTGCAGAAGCTTTCTCCATTTTGAATATAAAATTGTTGTTTGTGTTAGTTGTGCCAAATTGTGAATGCTTTTGTTGGTTTTTATAGGCGTTGTCCAAGTATCAAGATCATGATTCATGCCCATGAATAAGACATGTGAAACCCGTGGTCGTGGTCGTGGCCGGTACCACCTTAAAATAATAGTTTTTGGGTAAAATATACTCCTTTTGTTTTTTGTATAGATTTAGAAAAAAGTAAAAACAAAAACGTCAACTAAGAGCATTCGCAGCAGCTTACCCAAATTTTTTCCCTAAAATCAACTCCTCATACTACTTTATCAAATTTAGGAAGTATATTTTAACTTTTACACAAATTCAGATTCCCTATTTATAACTTACAACACTTAATATAAACAACAAAAGTGGTTTGGGGAGGGTGTAAATATAGGACACTCCCTATAATATTTGAGGAAAATTTTAGAGATAGTAAATCTGATATTTGATACTTTTTTGCTTTTTATGCTTCTTTCCTATTCCAAATATCAAATAGGAAGTGGTTTAGGGCATCTGTTGCAAATGCTCTAAAGAAATCAAAAACAAAAATTTAAACAATCAACTGAAAAAAATGGAGATAGAGAGAGAAATAAATTAAAGTGTAATACATTATACTTACTATTAACAACACGATAATGTAATTTATAATTGTCAAATAAATATATTTGATCATTTCAAAAACAAATGGTTTGAAAAAAAAAAACAGAGGGAGTAATCAATTGAAGTATAGTATATTCTACGTACTGTTCAGAAATCACAACACGATAATATATAATTGTCAAGTAAAATATATTTGATCATTTCAAAAACAAATGGTTTGAAAAAAAAAACAGAGGGAGTAATCAATTGAAGTATAGTACAATTCTACTGATTATTAACAACACGATAAATAATATATAATTGTCAAGTGAAATATATTTGATCATTTCAAAAACAAATGGTTTGAAAAAAAAACAGAGGGAGTCATCAATTGAATTATAGTATATTCTACTTACTATTGGCAACACGCTAATATAATTTGCAATTGTCAAATAAATAGATTTCATTATTTGAAAAACAAACAGTTTAAGAACACAGAGGGAGTAATAAATTGAAGTGTATTATATTCTACTTACTATTAACAGGAATATAATACTCGTATAATGTTTAATTGTCAAATAAAGAGAAAATTGTCAAAATATCATGATTTGAGGGCCATATTAGCCAAAAATTATGGAATCTTTTTTATTAGATTTTATCATAATTTTGTGTCGAAATGACTAAACTACCTCTGGATACATTTATCTTCCTAACACTACATTTTACACCTCATTTCACACTTCTGACTCAAAAGATTTTTTCCCACCCAAAAAAATTTCATTGTTCTCTTCTTCTTGGTAAGATAGCTTTCACCCATTCTTCTCTTCTGCTCTGCAAGATACATCTCACTCATGTTTTTTGGTCCTTTAAAATAGTTTTTTTTAACAAAAGTTTGAATCTTTGTCAATTTAGTTGAGTTAAAATCATGTTTTTCAATATAGTTGAGTTAAAATCCCATTTTCAATTTGTTATATACTTTATGTTTATTGTGTTTTTGTTATTTAAAGGTTTTTCAACAAAAGTTTGAATCTTTTTCAATTTACTAGAGTTAAAATCACGTTTTTCGATTTAGTTGAGTTAAAAGTTCTAGCTTTCTTTCATACCAGGCTCTTCAGCATGGAAGCCTTTTTTTGATTTAGTTGAGTTAAAATCACGTTTTTAATTAATTTATGTACTTTATACGTATTGTATTTTTGTTAGTTGGAGGTTTTTCAACAAACGTTTGAATCTATTCTAAGATTTTTATGTGTAGTTACAACTCATACAATCTATGAGTTTTTTGCAGCAATGGTCCCATTAAGTTGGGCTGAATTGCACTTTGGTCCCTGTAATTGAGAGCGTTGCAATATAAGTCCTTGATAGTTTACACATTGTGTGGATTTAGACCCATTTTTAACTGAAACGTTAGTTTTGGTCGGTTTTTGGAGTTTTGGGGTCAAATAAATTTTTTTGAAAAGTTTGGGCCATGTAGTTTTTGGTGCCCATATAGTCCTTGTTCATTACTACTATTGTTATTATATTCAATATTATTATTATCAATATTTTTGTTATATTCATTATTATTTTCATTATTATTATTATTATTCTCATTATTATTTTCATTATTATTATTATTCTCATTATTATTATTATTTTCATTATTTCATTATTTATCCGCATCATTCTCATTATTTTTATTAATATTTCATTATTATTATTATTATTATTATTATTATTATTCACATTATTATTTTTATTATTATTATGATGGTGGTGCGGTGTGTGTGGGGGCGGGCGTTTCCATTGGAAAAGTTGAGGGAGGGAGGGGGGAGGTTGAGGACGATGATGAGGGAGATTTTCGCTTTTTATAGATTTTTTTTTCTTTCTTTCTTTTTCTTTTCTTTTTCCTAGTAAAAGGGTATTCCATTTTGGTATTTGTTTCAGCTAAAAGTTTCGATCTTTGTAAAATAAGTTCGGTTTCGATAACTTTTTTAACAAACAACTACCGAAATCGAACAGTTTTTGTTACACAACTACCAAAATTGAACACTTTTTGTGAAAAAACTACGAAAATTGAATCTTTTTTTTGAAAAAACTACAAAACACTTTTTGCCAAATAACTACAAAAAATCGACAAAAAAAGATTGGAAAAAGAAAAGAAAAAATAAAAAAAAAGATTGGAAAAAGAATTGAAACAAAATTGAAACAAGTGTATCAAAATATTGGTGGTAATTTAGTCATTATGCCCCCTTAGTGCAATTTATTATGAAAAAAAGTCAAGGGTGCCAAAAATTTTTTTTAAAAAAAGCTAGAAAATGTGTCATTCTTCCAAATTTCTCGATGACGAGGGGTGGGGGTTAGATTATTTTATTTTTATTTTGCATAACAATAATAATAATGAAAATAATAATGAGGATAATAATAATGAAATAATAAAAATAATAATAACGAAAATAATAATAATAATAATAATTAACATACTAATAATGAAAGTAATAATAATATTAATAAAAATAATAACAAAGAAGAAAAAAGGACTAAATGTGCACCCCAAAAAAAGGAATAAGGACTAAATGCCCAGCAAAAACTCTACATGACCCAAATTTAAAAAAAAAAATTCATTTTAACCCCAAAACCCAAGAACCGTACAAAACTAACGATTTCGTTAAAATGAGACTAAATCCACACAATGTGTACACTATCAAGGACTTAGACTACAACGCTCTCAATTACAGGGACTAAAGTGTAATTCAGCCAACTTACTGGGACCATTGCTGCAAAAAAACTCTATAATAATCTGTTATATACTTTATGTGTATTGTATTTTTTTGTTATTTGAGGGTTTTTGAACAAAAGTTTTAATCTTTAAGATTTTTATAGATTTATGGATAAGTTTGCACACTAAAATTATATATTTATGTGTAAACTTTATTTTTTGATGCTTTAACATTATTTTTTGAACAAAGTTTGAATCATTTTTAGTTTGAGCACAAGAGTTTGAGTTTAAATAATGTTTGAATTATGAATTTATGTTCTATGAGTGATATTTGTATGAAATTTGAATATTTAATGTTGTTTTGTAATAAAAGTTCGAATCTTGGGGGTATTGTGTTGATAAAGTTTGGTTTTATGATAATTATATCACTGTATAATCAAGTCTAATTCATTATAATACCGTATAATGAAGTATAATCGAACATAATCTGTTTTCACTCAAATAATCTGTTTAACATTGGAATATATTGTTGATATAAGTTGAGTTTATTATAGTATAAGGATATAACTCATTATAATACAATGTAACACATATTAATTGAATTAGATTATTTTGATTTTGGTTTAATTATTTCAGGCTGAAGAATTAGAAAGTTCAAGTTCTAAAGTAGCACAAGTGGCCGTCGGATAAAAGACTTTTGTTGAAGAATAGAAATCTAGATCTTTTTTATTTTATTTTATTTTTCTTTTCACGATTTTTTAGTGTTCAAATGTATTAATACAAATTATTTGTTCCATACCCAAAAGAAATCAATATTTCTTTGTGCATTGTATTAATTATAATATATATACATATTCAATTTCTATGTTTGTATTCAATTAGTGTCATATTATTTAGGCTAATTAATAGTAATATATAACATATCAATTATTATTGGAGTTGAAATCTATAACGTCAATTTGATGCAAAGTTATATCGTGACAAATTTGAGTTCATTGTGAATTTAAGTTGATTAAAACGTATTATGATAGATTTTAATACATTATAATAATAGTCATTTCATCCAAAAAAACTTGTCTAATACTATCAATTTTTATTAAAGATAAAATAGTCATTTCGCCCCAAAATTGTGGTAAAGTCCAATAAAAAATGTTCCATGGTTTTTGGCTAATATGAGCCTCAAACCATGGTAGTTTGACAATTTTCTTGTCAAATAAAATATATTTGATCATTTTAAAAACAAATGCTTAATTTCATCTGGACACATGAGTGAGCGAAATGGTCCAGTATAACACATAGATTGTTAAGATGCACATCTCACATCGAAAGTCGGTGTCCATCCGGTTCAATATATAAGATCTTGGGCTACTCCCTCTATTGCCAATTAGTTTTAGAGTGGAACCACATAGACTCTTAACATGTTATCAGAGGCCAAGCCCAAGTTAATGAGGCACGTGTAACCCCGCCGATGTTGTGCCGGCTAATAATATGGGCGAAGAAATTCCGCCGACGATTGGGTTACACGTGAGGGAGAGTGTGAAAATGCACATCCCACATCGAAAGTCGGTGTCCTCCCAGGTCAATATATAAGATCTTGAGTTACTCCCTCTATTGTCAATTGATTTTAGTGTGGAACTTCATAGACTCTATGTCTTTTGCCCTAAAAGAAACTCACTAATGTCTCCTAAAATACATATTCAATTTCTATTTTTTTTTGGGCTAATGGTCGGAACCATATCACCTATGTTCGGCAAATGTTTCCAGTCCATCACTTGTGTTTTAAAGTTATCTAGTTCATCACTTGTGTGTAAATTTTTTCCAAACCATCACCAATTTGTAGGTCACATGAGGTAATTTCGGGAGCCGTTGTCGCTGATTAGGGAGTCCGTAAGGGATTTTCGTTGGTTGACGAAGCCGATTTTTTGTTTTCTTTTATATAAATCGCCTCAATTTCAAGTGGATTTGCCGGTCTTGAGGGTTTTTGAGGGAGGATTAGTTGGAAAATTAACACATGCTCGACTTTTTAGTGTTACATCTGACAAAAGAGAAGACTCAAATGCGAAATTACATAACTACCTTTGACAAATTAGCACATGTTGTTTATCACGTGCTCAGCTTAACGGAGAGCAAAAAGAAATTTTAACAGGGTGACCAAACGGGACGAAATTTTAAACAAAAGTGATGGACTAGGTAGCTTTAAAACACAAGTGATGAATTGAAAACATTTGTCAAACATAAGTGATAATTTTGGCCATTAGCCCTTTTTAGTCGTCAAGTAAAAATTCGATTGTATTATCTATTTATAGGATTTGATGAGTTAGATCCTGTTTGTTCTACAAAGGGCGGAACTTTTCTCCATTTTTGAATATAAATTGTTATTTGTGTTTGTTGTTCCAATTCCAAAATAAATGTTTTAGAAAATCTGAATTTGGAATTATATTATTTATACCTTCCTCAAATCCTTATTACTCTTTAGATTAAAAGATGTAAATGTTATATAAATGTAATAATAAATTTAGATTTGTATTAAAATAAAACACAACACCTAATAAAATACTACTTCCTCCATCCCTAAATGATTGTCATATTTTGACTTTTAGTGGTCAACAAAACACGATTTAAAACGTAATAATCTATTATCATACATGCGAAAACATTATAAAAAGTTGATATTTCAAAAATATATATTGAGACGAATCTAACAAGGTCCTACAAGGAACAAGGTTTTATTATTTCTTATCGCTTGATGATAATTCATAATCAAATTTTGTTACATTTGTCAAATAAAAATCCAAATGTGACAATTTTTTAAGGACGAAGGGAGTATAAAGAACTAATTTTTAGGAAAATCTGCTCATGAATGAGACATGTGAAACACATGGTGGTGAAACACATGGTGGTGGCCGGTACCACCTTTGACTTTCTTTTTTCTTTTAACTTCTAATGCTTGAAACACGTTAGAATAACATCTTTGTGTTAGAATATAATTAAAATTAAAGTATAGTATATTCTACTTACTTTTAACAACACGATAATATAATTTATAGTTGTCAAATAAAATATATTTGAACACTTGAAAAACAAATTGTACATATGAGATAGAGGAGGTAAAATTTAGAGTTAATTATCAAAATAGTCCAAGTATGTGGAAGTTGTGCTTTGATTCCCATAGCAACGAAATATAAATTATTCATGTAAGTTTATTTATGTATATTAATTTAGAAACTATTTGGGGGCACGAAATACACTTAATGGTAGGCATGCATATGGTGCCAACAAAATTAGGTGTCAACAATGTCAACAGAGTACATATGTACTCCAACTTCAATTAACATAGTACTTTTGTACTCTATTATATATTCTTCCTGGTGGAGTGCAAATATAGTTTGAGAATTTATGTTAGAGTACAAAAATACTCCAATCCAGGTATATTATTTATGGTGGAGTGCAAATATACTCTGAGAATTTATGTAAGAGTACAAAAGTACTCCAGCCCAATTATATATATTCTTCATGGTGGAGTGCAAATATACTCTGCAAAACATGTTAGTGTACAAAAGTACTCTCACATTATTTAATTAACGAAATTTGATATTGTTGGAGTTCACATATACTCTGCAAATACATGTTAGAGTACAGAAGTACTCTGACGTTATTTAATAAACAAGTTAAAAAAGGCAAATATATGTTAAAGTACAAAAATACTCTGTTAACTGAAGATGGAGTATACAACTACAAATGTACTCTGTTAGTATTGTTGGCACCTAATTATGTTGGCACCAGATCCAAGCCCCTTAATGACCATTTATACATCAAAAGTGCCACAAATTTAAGTATGCTTCAAGCAAGTGAGAATTGTTGCAAGTTCGTCCTTATTAAATAGGAAAATAATATGTGATATTTTTAATATTGTTAAGACTAATCCATAGGAGTGTAATTATTTTTGAAATAAAATTAACAATTACATCAATATAGTAATTGTATAAAATTTGAGTACCATATTAAGAGCAATGTTTTTTTTGTAAATAGCAATGAAAATATGAATACAATAGTATTATGAATACAAATACATAAATTACTAATTAATAAACAGTTAAAGTAAATATGAGATAAAATTATCACCAACAAAAATTAAAACAAAATCTCTTACTTAAAAGATTGGGGCAAATGTCCCTAACTTACTTGAGCGATGGAGATTTAAAAGTAATTAAAAGGAAATGTTGCTTTTTATTATGAGGTTTGATGACAATGTTACTATGTTTGATCATTTTAGAAGACAAACATTACATGTGAGACAACTTGGAGGTTGAATCCTATTCGAGTAGTCCAGCTCGATTTTGATTTGATGTAATTTGAATCGAGCTCGAACCTTTTATTTAAGTTTGATTCAATTCGAACTGTAGATTTGGTCCGACTCAAATTAAATATATTTTAATTTTTTTTTCTTATTATTCTATTAAGAATATTCAAATTTTGTTCGAACTTTGAACCATTTGAATAGAACCTTCGAACTTTCAAGCCGATTCGAACTTCACATTTTTTGGTTCGGCCAAACTCGAATCGAATCTTCAAATCTCTGCATTCGAGCCGAATCAAATCCAGACGGAGTTCGATAAAGTTCGACTCATTCACGTGCCTATACTAAACATAATTAGTCATGGCATACAAACTCCGTGTTAGCTTGTCGACTAAAAAATTAATTTTTGAATGCTAAAAATAATGTATACTAGTTATACTACTTTGTAGCACTTTCTTTGGATCTTGATTACAAGTAGGTATGAATGAACATAAAGTGTAATAATTATGTTTCTGTTAAAGATGTAGCCATTTGTAGGAATCAAAGCATAACTGGTGCCTATTATTCAAAATTATTTTGACAATTAACATTTCAATCGGTCCTTGCAGTCAAAACAGATATGAAAGGTATGTTAGTTTTATCATAATACTACCTATGTTCTTTTTTATTTGTCTTTCTAGTCTTAATTTTTTTGTTTCTAAATATTTATATTTCTAGCATAATTAATTGTAAATTTTCATTTTCTATGTACCTTTTGATTACTCTTTCTTATGAAGTTATCAACCAACCAATTATATAATTTCAATTGATTGTCATTTTACATTTTCAATGTACTTTTCGACTAACTTTTATTTTCCTTAATCTATGTGCAAATGGTTTAGAAAGACAAATAATAAAGAACGGAGGGAGTATTAAACATACTTCTTCTATTTCCGTGACTATTTTTATAGCGTTTTATCAGAAAAAAAAAAAAATTATACAATAATATATCATCAAATCGTTATGGATCTACGGATGGAATAGCTAGACATTAATTAGCATGATAGTTTTACGATAATAATTGAGATTGTCCTATCATCACAGGTTGGCATATCGTAAAGTGCATTAACGTGCTTCATGCTTGATACTGTATCTTACCCCCTCTCGATGTTTATTCCAATTCTTATTTAATGAATGGTACCCGATCAGCTTTAAAATAGTTGATTATATAAAAATTAAAATATATATATTCATGATACTTAATTGTTTAGAAGTTTAATATACTTTTCAATTTTATTTGATTCTAATAAATGCTTTACTTTAAAATTCTTTTTATATTTTGAATGCAATTATTTATATTATATAATCTTTATTATTCTTCGATAAAATATTCTTTAGCTAAATATTCAACTATTTTAAAACGCATCTTAAGGAAATTATAAGCATGTTTTTCAAGATTCGTCCACTCCTTTCAATATGAATCGAAGGAAAGACTACTAGAATAAGTTAACAAAGGACATGAATATGTTATATATATACTTAGATATAAAGGTCGCGGATTACATGGAAGATATAAACAGGATCGGATTTTGTGGGTAGTAGATGGGAGGGATTGGTGCCTAACCTATTTTTAGGTACATGTTAAGAATTTACTTAAGAAATTGATAAAATAATTTTTTTTGAGGAATTTAACAAAAAGAATTGATTATAAAATAAGTTTGTTATGTATTCTCAATCATTAATCAACATATATATGTGATATTAAAAACTTGCCCATTTCATCCTCTAATTTAAATTCTGAAATTATTCGGGAAAACAAGGTACGGACTTTAAGAAATTTTCTGAATTTTTCATATAAAATTTCAAATCCAGTTTTTATATGAAATTGTTTCCTTTATTATCTTAACATATATGAGGACACATTTTAGAAAACATTTGCACAAATCCCACTATATAAAAGAACATGCAAGGATTAGCAATGATTAAATAATGATTCTAAACTTATTCAGTTGTCGTTTTAGCCATTTTCACATAGATTAAGATTAAAAAAATACATTAAAAATGTAAAACGTCAATTGATTGTCACTGTATTGTACATAGTGATAATTGATAGTCACTATATTATTGGATAGTTGATAATTTTAATAGAAAAATTAAACACAAAGTACATTGAAAACACAAAATTATAATTTATTATGCTAGAATGACAAATATTTTCAAACTATAAAACATAATACTATCAAAATGAAAAGTAACCTATCAACTAAGGGTGAAAAAAGAAAATATGAGTATAAAAGGAGAAATTTGGCAAACTACCATTGTTTGAACTTTCATATTAATATCTACCAAGATTTCTTTTTTTATTGAAAAATACCACTTTTTTATGTGAAATGACTATCTTACCTTAGTGAAAAAATGATAGCATTAAACTAAGTTTTTTGAGTTCAAATGACTATTATAATCTATTATATTACGTTGTAATTGCTTTAAATTCACAACTAACTTAAATTTGTCATGATTTATTTTTGCATTAAATTGATGTTACAAAGTTCAACCCAACAACCATGGGTTTGATATAAAAAATTGGATTAATATACTAAAATTAGTACAAAGCACAAAGAAATATTAATTTCCTTGTATGGAACAAATAAATTTTACAAATACATTTGAAGAAAAAAAAGACCATGGAAAAAACAAATCATGGGAATACTAAGTTGCTCCAATAAAAAAAAGTTCATTTCCTCGACTCCATACAATCTGGTTGTATTATTTTTCTTCCTCAAGTCATGCGTCAATGTTGATTGATGCTCTCCTCCATGGTCCTCTTCCTTTAATAATGGACCGATGCTACCTGCTTCGGATATATGGTATCCCTAATTCCTCCAAACGATTCTTCCCCAACTTTCCATTCAACTTGAAGCCCATGTAAACCAGCTCTCAAGTCTTTTCATTGTACAGTTATATCAATTGTAACTACACATAAAGTACATATATATTATAAACTATATATTCGATTATACTTCATTATACTTTATTATACATTGTTATAATCGATTGAACCGAAACTAAAAACCCTAAATTGTAACTACACATAAAGTACATATACATTGTTATACTTCATTATACTTCAGTATACTTTATTATACATTGTTAGAACCCTAAATTGTGCGACAAAAACGTAGGCAACAATCCAGAACCAAAACCAACCCAAAGGAAAACAAAACCGAAACTAGAAAGCCCTAAAAACACAAGTTTTCAACAAGAAGCCTTGGACAAAAAACGCAGCAGAAAATTGAGCAATAACAAGGAGCAAAATATGTAATAAGAACCCTACTATACTTTATTATATGGCATTATAGTCGATTATACTTAATTACATAGTATTATACTATAAGAAACGAGACTATATCAACATAATACCCCAGGTCAAGCACGCTTATAAAGATTCAAACTTTTGTTCAAAAACCTTCAAATAACAAAAACACAATACATATAAAGTATATAACTAATCAAAATACGTGATTTTAAACCAACTATATTGAAAAACGTGATTTTAAGTCAATTTAATTGAAAAAGATTTAAACTTTTCAAAGAAAAAAATAACTTTAAAGGACCAAAGCATTTATAAAGAAAAGTGAAGATGACGATTTCGGTGAAGATGATGGGCTGCGAGGCGGCCGAATGAGAGAGAGCGAGAGAGAATTTGAAATGAAGAGAGAGAGAGAGTGAGAGAGAGAGAGAGTTGAATAAAGTGAATGAGATGAATGTATGTATAATAGATTTAATGAGGGGCAATTTAGTCCTTTCACCCAACTTTTATGGTAGTTTCTAGAAAAAGTGAAATCATGGTAGATATTAAAATGAAAGTTCAAACAATGGTAGTTTGCCAAATTTCTCAGTATAAAAGTATATTATACCGATAAATAATCAACCACTATGATGAAAAAAATAAATCTTTTATAAATAATCAAATATATTGAAACGAACCAGTAACACGGAACAATTATTGATGGGCACTCTGAATAGTTAGTTATATTCAATGCACATAGGTGGCAAAAACAAACTGACAACTATTGATTGTTTAACTATGAGTAGTTATATTCAATGCACATAGGTGCCACAACAGGGACCATATCTATATATGAGCGATCTTTCCATGTATGTTTGAAATAAGTTCATTCCGAAATCGAAAAAAAAAAAAATAAGTTCATTCCCATTATATATTGTGCCAGCTGTTATGTAACATGTGCCAAATCAATATGTTGATATAGTACTATAGGAGTATATATGATTTAGGATAAAAACTAATTTCAAGCCCCTACTTTCCAAGGCCTCAACCGAACCAGTGAATTCAATATTGGAAGGAATACTCAACCTCAGATTCATTAGTTCGGTTCTAAACAACAATTCAATTTTTCATTATTATATAGCGAACCAGTGAATCTAAGGTTGGATATTCATTCCAACTTTAAATTCACTGATTCGGTTAAATCCTTGGAAAGTAGGGCTTTGAAATTATATATACCCATGATTTAGTAGTTGGGATATATTCAATATTCCATTTATACATTGTGGCATCTGTTATACTATTATATAACATGTGCCAAATCAATCAATATACTAATATAGTATGGTTTAGTAGTGGGAATATCTTCTAATAATTTAATAAATATTTGAATAGTGTTAACATAGGAAACTTTGATGACGAAAGATACGTATTTGCGCCAATAAAATGAAGGTTTTTTGGTAGATTGTCCTTTAAACTAGCGATTAATTTTTGGACAAATGACTTCTGAGTTCTGACATCACTCATGTTTGGAAAGAAAAAACCAGTTATATCACTCATATTTCAAAAATGTCAGTTAGATCACTAATGTTTAGAAAGTCATTCATTCGGGTCACTCTATTAGTTTTTTTGAAGCGTATTTATGTTCAAACACATTTTTTCCTCTTATAAGCCCCCAATCTAATTATTATTAACACATTTTCCCCAATCATGAGATTACAAATTTTGTTTTTTCGATTTTTTCTCGATTTCTTTTTTCGGTTTTTTCTAGATTTCTTTTTTCGGTTTTTTCTCGATTTCTTTTTTCAATTTCTTTTTCGCCTTTTTCACAATTTCTTTTTTCGGTTTCTTTTTTTAATTATTTTTTCGATATCTTTTTCGATTTTTTCGAAATTTTTGTCCATTTTTCAGTTTCTTTTTCGATATTTTTTCCATTTCTTTTTTGATTTTTTTATTTCTTTTTCAATTTTTTAGTCAAAACAACTATAAAACCATTTACTCAGTAATTGAAAAAAAAATTCTTAGGGAAATAGAAAAAAGAAATCAAAAAAAATCGAGAAAAAAAGAAGTGAAAACGAAATAGAAAAAAAATCAAAAAAGAAACAGGAAAAAAATCGAGAGAAAAAGTGAAAACAGAAATCCAAAAAGAAAATAGAAAAAAGAAATCGAGAAAAAACCGAAAAAGACATCGAACAAAAAAATCAAAAAAGAAATCAAAAAAATTGTAATCTTAGGATTGGGGTCAATGTGTTAATAAGAGTTCAATTGGGGGCTTATGAGAGGAAAAAAAGTGTTTGGACAGAAATGCCCTTCAAAAATTGATGGAGTGACCCGAATGAGTGACTTTTTAAACATTAATGATCTAACTACGCTGTTGAAATATGAGTGATCTAACTGGCTTTTTTTCAAACGTGAGTGATGTCAAAAGCCATTTGCCCTTAATTTTTATATTGTTCCTTCGATAATCAGTTACTTTTTAGGATGTTTTTTTAATTTTATTTTTTCAATTTTTAGACAATAAAATAATTAATGTATTCCTAATATTCTTCCAAATAATAGGGATATATTTTATAATATTGCACATAATTATAATAAACCTTCACCCCTTGCCCCTACTCTTACCCCTACCACTATCTTCATGTCCTAAACTTTTACCGATATAATATTTTTAGAATATATATATATACTCTGAATACAAAAATATATTGTTAAACATAAAGTCAAAAGTAAACATGTATTCCGAAATATAAATATATTTATAGATATAAACATTTTCATCAATTTGTGAGCCTAGAGTACATAGGTACTCTAAATATAAATATATTTAGTACTTAAATTTATGAGCCAGAGTACATGCGTACCCCGAATATCAATATACATATTTTCATCATTTTCAGAGTTCATTTGTGGTCAAGTATATTTCTCTAGAGTATACATGTACTATGTGTAGCATAAGTCAACACGAAATTAGTTAATACTCCCTCCGTTCTCTTTTACTTGTCTTTCTAGCCTCATATTTTTGTCTTTAAATACTTGTCTTTCTAGCATAATTAATTACAAATTTACATTTTCAATGCACTTTTTTATTAGTTTTTACTATAAATTTATCAACCAACCAATCATATAGTACTAATTGATTATCATTTTACATTTCTAATGTACTTTTTGGCTATCTTTAATTTTTTCTTAATCATTGTGCACATGGCTAGAAAGACAAGTAAAAGAGAACGAAGGGAGTACCATATACAAGCTCTACCTTTTCGATTATCACCCATCCATCTAGCATAACTAGGGTTGTTAACGAGCCGGTCCGAGCCGGTTTTGGCCCAAACCAGTTCGGACCGTTAATCAAAGTGGTTTCACTCGCAAAACGGTTCATTAATAAACCGGTTTGAATGTTCAAGTAATCGTTCAACAATAAAATCGTATAAACCTGTTCGTTAATCAAATCGTTTAAAACTTCATAAAGTCGGCTCGTTAATCGGTTCGAAATAAGAATCGTTCGCTCGGATCACCAATCGTTTCGATCGTAATGCGCTTTCCACTCGCAAATTCCGTTTTTGGGATATGTTTGGTATATTTTTTAAAATAACAACGAATATTATAAACGGTTTAACGAGCGGGCGAACAATTAACGAGCGATTTGCAACGAATTACGAAGGAATTCTAACCGCTCTGAATTAAAACTATATTTTAATAAAATTTATTTTATAAACGGCTTTGAAGAGCGATTAACGAGTGAGTGCAAACGATTTATAACTTGTAAAAATAAATCGTAACCGATTCAAAATTTGAATCAAACAAGCAAACGAGCTGATTTTAACGAACCGATTTGAAAGCGAACCGTTTCGTTAAGAGGCCTAGATCCACAACCCCTCCCCTCCTTGAACAATTCTTGAACAATGGCTACAATGATTATTAGAATAATAAAGAAACTAATTCCATGATTACTTGTTACTTTACCTGTAATAATTTGCATATTAAATTACACCTAATTCATTTGCGTTGAGCGATTAAAAGAAGTTAGAAAAGAGAATTAATCGAATAACCTAGTGGAAAAGACTTTTGGTAGTGACCAGAAGGTCATGGGTTCGAAACTCACATCTATCACTAATTTATAAAATAAAATAAAAAAATAAAAGTAAGAAGAGACGACATTGAAAAAAGTTACGTTGCGTTTGGTAGCTAGAAATGGAATGACATGGGCATCGAATCATTTAAATAATGGAATGTACAAAGGAAATAAATGAATTAGTGATTCTTATTACTTAGTTTGGTATGAACATGGTAATATGATTGAATTATCATTAACCATTACATTCCGTAGTTTGGTAGGATGTAGTAATAATCATAATACAACTAAATTACTAATATACCCTTAACATTTATATATATTATTAATTTATACTCCATATGCTCTTTTTTATTTGTCTTTCTAGCCTTAGTTTTTTGTTTCCAAATACTAGCCTTCCTAGCATTTTAAATGTACTTTTTTTTATTACATTTTCTTATGAATTTATCAACCAACCAACTATATAGTTTCAATTGACTTTAGATTTCCAATGTTCTTTTCGACTACTTTTTATTTTCCTTAATCTATGTGCAAATGGCGAGAAAGACAAATAAAAAAGAACGGAGAGAGTATGAAAATATGTATATACGAATTCGAATAGTGTTACAAAATTGAACTTCGATTCGGTTAGGTACTTATCCACCCTTAATAAGCGCGTATGAGAGGATAAACCTTGTCCAAATTTTTAGCATTTGATTACCTCCGATGGTGGAATCGTTGATTACCACCAAATTGTTGGTAATGAGTTAAGACCCCAAATGGGGTAATTACATTAACTAGGTAATGAAATGACTTTTTATCATTTCATACCAAACTTAGTAATGCAATTAAATCTCATTCTATTCCCATATATTCTATTCCATCTCTGGCTACCAAACACCACTTTAATTTCTGACTTTTTCATCTCGTAAGCGTAAATGGTATTTGGGTAAAAGATACGGGACCTTTGTGCAAATACTTCAACACTATAAATACAGAATTATAGTGTCAAGTTGCATAACTTTTTCTCATTTTCATTCTCATCTTTTCATAACAACATCATCGTGTCAAGTCAACGGGTTAAGTTAATGGTTAGGATAGGGTTCACCCGATCCGACCCGGCCCGTTCACAAAGTCCACTGTTACCCGAATCGGTCCATAATCTGTACCCAACCCAGTACGATCTAATTGGGTAGAGCCCAGTCCGGTTTGACTTTGGGCTTGGGCTTTGCTTCTGGAGCATATTTACCCCAACTCTCTATTGTATTGGGCTAATCTCATTTAAAATATTTTTAGTTGTTTTTGGACTAATTCTTTTATGATGCTTGTTCCAAAATTGTTTTTGACTTTACTTTCATCTAAATTAATTTTTGTATATTAAATAACATGTCTTATTTGACTTAATTTAATACTTTAGAATAGTTCTAATTGGATTAGAAGTAGTTTTAATTAATATTTTGAATATAATTACAACAATGACTTTTTGTTAAATTATAATTTGAATAGAAAATTTATGAATTTGAATACCTTAAATCATTTTTAATTAAAAGAATTGTTTTAATTGATTTTAGTAAGTTCTAATTTGATTAGAAGTAATTTTATTTGATGTTTAAAGCATAATTAAAAATTATTTTTCTTCCCAAAGAGCATACTACTTAAAATTAAAAAAATTTACTAAGAGTATAAAATTTAATAACAGTATTTTTAGAAATACTAGAATTAGACTCTAGAAGTTTTTAAACTAAAAATTGATTGATTCATAGAGATGAATAATCGATTGCGTACATTACGAAATTTTTTTATTGTGTACATTTATTTTTTATCCATGCTATAACATGACTAGATTTCATTACATAGTAATTTATTTCATGTTTATATATATATATATATATATATATATATATATATTGTGATATATGTTTGTTGGATGACTCGGGATGAGTGATATGACTTAAATATTGTTGGGAAATACAACCTACGTGATGTCTTATTTGCGATGACTTGTGTTAATTTTTTTAAAATACTATAGAATTGACTTGCGTGTCAGTTAATTATTACTTATAATAAGTCTCATTGGCGAAGATAGAAGACTTACTAGAGGACCTAGTCAGATTTTGGGGATCATCATGAAATTGGATTTAGTTTATAATTAGTCTAAGTTATTTTTATAAGTCATATCATGAATCCCGTGTATATGATGTATTTTAAGCTTATGATCGATGTGATATATGTGCTTGCTTGATTGATATATATACCCGACATAATTATACGTTTCATTCAAATATAAGTAATTCCACTAAATAAGTTAAGTAGTATTTGTCATATCAACTCTAAAATTGGACTTAGACTTATTTATACATAGACTTATCAGGTTGATAGACGTCACACGCAAAATATTTTTTCAATGGAATGCTTATACGTTTCTCGAATCCCTGTAAGCGACCATTTCAGTCATTTAAAAATAAGGGCACATGACAATTTTTTTCACTGATGAGGTGTCTATAAATCTTAATTTAATGATCAACATTTATCAAAACAACTTGTCACACTACACAAAAAGTCCTCAAAGCTAAGCCTTTTTTCCATAGTGGAGTAGGTTTAGGAACACAACTTCAACAATAATTTATACAACAAATTCAGGAAAAGAAAAAATTCCTTTCTTTATTTAATTTATATATTCATTACTAGTAGACACTGAGATTACTATTTACTACTTGTGAAAATCTCCATCTTTGATTACTGTTACAGGGCAAGAGGCTGTTGAGAGTACATAGTTTGTTACACTTCCCATTATGATCCTGAAAATTAATTCACCCATTTAATTTATTAACTAATCGTCATAAACACAAAAAATCATTATGATAAAATATTGAAAGATGTCAACAAATATAATACTTTTTTTTTTTTTGTTGTTAATTAGCGATGAGAACAAATATGATACCTTTTTAGAGTGCTGAGACCTCTGCTACCCATAACCAAACAATCTAGCTTCAGATCTTCAATGGCCTCTATCAGCTTCTCTCTTGCATCTCCCCAATACAACTTAGCAACCACATTTATCTATAAACATATATAATTCTCCGACCATTTAAGTATACGTTGTTATTTAAATTAAAACTGTCTCGAAATATTTGATTGTTTTATTAAAAGTTGAAGTTGAGAAGAAAACCTCTTTCTGCCTAGAACCAGTATCAAGAATGTCTAGAACTTCAGCATCAGTCTTAACATCGTACTTCTTCATCACCTCTGGCTCCCGAAACTCAGACAACGGTATTAGCGCTACAAAAAAAATTATCAAAATAAAGATATTCGATAAATCAACGTGAGACTGAGTTCTCAATAAACCGAACACAAAAAAAAACCAACACCGCGTTGAAACTTACGAGCACCAGATTTGGACCAAATTTGATTGTGAGATTCTTGAAGCTTGTGATGATTAATATGGATTACATAAAATGTGTCGCCTTTATCAGCTAAGTTATCAATAGCCCATTTAAGAGCTCTCTTGCTGCTCTTTGAAAAATCTATTGCTACTCCAACCTTCCGATCCTTCACCATTTTTTATATATTGAATAAATTTTTGTTGGGATTTTTCTTAAGTTTGGTTTCTTTATGTCTCTTTTGTAGTACAAATATTTTTTTCGTTCAACCCTTTATATAGGGCTAGAGACAACTACTAGTCGATTATTCGTTGAAGGTGGCGTCTACGTAATTTCCACTTACCTCATGACAATTCATAAAAGACTAATTCTTTTGAATTTTGGAACCTTAATATGCATAATCGAGAATGGTTGAGTATTACCGTGTGCCATGGAATTTCTTTGCACACGGGAAATGTGGAAAACTCCTAGTTCGAATTAATCAAATTTGTACATCGTGTATTAGGTAACTAAATAATAACAAAATATGATGTATTCATTGTGTATTTCTCGTTCCATATTTCACTTGTGTACTTCGATTTTTAATTAACAATGTTGATAAATATTAAAAGGCAAGTCAGTGAATACCAAATTGAATACCAAATTGAATATCAAGAGCATTTTTAAAGGAACTAGAGTGAGTGAACCGGAAAGTCAAATGAAATAAAATTATTGACGTTCCTTAAAATACACTATTAAATTTTACGTTTTGATTTTTAAAGTCCAAATATTAATTATTAAACTCTATTTTCTCAATTTTATCCTTCATTTTATCCTATAAAAATCTACAAAAAGTGATAAAGTAGGTATGACTATCAAATTTAGAGTGTAAAAAACATAGGCCTAAATTTTTATTCTACTTTTTGGTGTCGGACTGTCGGGTAAAGATTCGATTGTAAGATCTATTTATAGGGTTTGGATTGGTTAGGTCCAATTTGTTTCATGTCTAATTGAAGGCTCCACAAAGGTCCGATTGGTTAGGTCCGTTTGTTTGAGGCCCGATCCGGACTGTGCATGTCAAACACTCAAACTAACGATAGCCGATTGGATTGGACAGGCATAAAAACGTATGGTAACAACTTTTATTTTTATTTAAATATCTCGATCCATTAACTGAACATTAACATGATTATAAATGTACGAAATCGACATAGAACTGGGGTTAACATCATTATCAATGTCATCAACCTCAACTGGTATAATTGTATACGAATCCGAATTAGCATCATCATCATCAAGAACATTGAGTTCATCGACATCATATCCTATTATTATAGATGAATATGTACATCGATTGTGAAACTATATTAGTTATGCACTAGGATTGATTCTGGTGTTATAACTATAAAATACTAGTTACATTTACATGGTTAGGGTGGAAAAGTAAACACATAAATTATTATAAATGATTGAACAATCATTTTAAAAGCACACAAATATTAACCAATTTTAACGTGACAAAAAAGGTGTAAAAAAAGGTTGATGGTGGTTTACATAGAGGAACGATAATCTTGAGAGAATAATGTTTAGAGTAAAAAAAATTCGGAATAAAAAAAAGTTATAGATTGATTTTGTTGCATAATTTTAGGCTATAATTAGTAATACATTCTAATTTCAAACTCAATTCATTGATAATAGACCGAAAATAAAGGGAGATAGTATTAAAGTGTACCGATGCTAAGTCAAAATATCTAACTGGACAGATAACATTCTTAAATGACAATGGTCTCAAAATTTGCCAAAAGGCATGATTTCCCGACCAGATTGGTGAACACGAAATTGGATCGTCCCTTTCGAAAAAACAACTATTGCGAGGAAATAATGGACCCCCTCATTAACCTCCTCATGAAACTTACATGCAAAGCATAATACTTATGTAATATAGTTGCCATTTGCCAAGTGGAGTTGCATTAAGACAAATGTATGCTTGCATTTTAACACTCAAACCCACCAATCAACCAATCACAATGCCCCCTACACGTTCTCCATCACCTTCCCTCCTCTAATCCACTCCATTTAATTATATTTCATTCGTTCTTAAATGATTGGTATAACAAATTACAATTTAACCGTAAATATCTCGTATGTTATATGTGAAAAAATTATAAAAAATTGATATTTCAAAAATATATGTTGAGATGAATCAAATAAGATCCTACATGATTACATTATTTCTTACCGTTTAATGAGAATTCTTGATCAAAAATTTTAAAATTTAACCACAAAAGTCAAAATGTACCAATCATTTAGGGACGGAGGGAGTATTTTTTTTTTAATAAGAAAGTCTAATCATCGAAGGTCCTTGATCAACCGGGTTATAAATTGATGAATATATTTAGTATCAACAAGGAAGATGATAACAAGACACGAAACAAGAATAAATATGTGCAATATTTCAACAAAATATATATTGTATTCATATAAATTCAAGTTTAAACACGTAATATCAGAGTAAATATGTTTATCCTAATCACCCTTTCTCAATTACCACTAAACTATGTTATCGGGTTTAATCCCATTAATTAATTACTAATTACTACCACCAATTGTGAGAGTAGCATAATTGTTTTTCTTTACAGCAAGCCCAGTACTGGATCATGGGTCCCATGGGCCATGACACACATTTGAACACTTCCTCAGGCCTCAGCAGAGCCCTTGAGGTCCAACAGATAGATCCTCACATCACATGCCAACCCGCTGATTCCCATCAATTATATACCCCACCCACGCTTCTTACAATCGAGTCGGGCCCCTTTATATATAGAATAATTCGAAATAATAATTTATCAAATCGAGTAATTATTAAATTTTTATTAAAAGTTTACAAATAATATTTGAATTCAACTAATTAATATGCTAGCCACGCATATCGCGGTTAGGTTTTCCAATTATGCTTACAAACAAGTTGAATTCTAACCAGTATCGGATGTGTGTCGATGTACTCAAACAAGCGAGTAATCAACGATTATTACCGACTCGAATTTAAAATATTTAATTGAGTAGTAAGCCGATTAGGACCCACACAACTACTCTAAATCCAACTTCACATCTAACCTGGCTACAACTCACCAAAGTTTCCCTCAAATACACCACCCCCCCCCCCCCCCACCCACCCTCCATTTATATAATAAATCTCCCTCCATTTCTCCCTCATAATCTTTCTTTGTGTGAGCTATAAATGCTCTTCTGCTGCAGACGTGACCCTTTTCATCTCACTAGTATTATGTTACGTGCGTTGCACGTGATAAATTTTTGAATAAATTGTTAACGATATATACTACATATATCAAAATTTATATGGATGTGTAACTTTTTACTTTTAATCGAGTTCAATGTCAGTTCATGTGCAATTTGTAACTTCCTCGAAGAAAAGATCAAAAAACGAAAATTATACCATTGCACATGATTGATTTATAGTAATCAACAAACACAAGTATGTACAACCATTATAATTTATAAATATTTTACCAAATAATAATGAATTTAAAAAGGACATTTACTTATGCATTAAGTAATATAATATTGATATACTTAAGAGTACTATAGTATTGATATACTTAATTAAAGATATCCATATATGGATAATTGATATACTATATACCAATAAAAATATCTAACGACTACATGCACTCACGTATACGTTAAAGCTTATTATTAAAATTCTTCATATGTAGATAATTCATAGATAACGATTTAATAAAAGAGAATGAAAATTATCTCATATGATAAACACTTCAAATGTTATAGTTTTTCATCACTAATAGATAATTGAGAAATACTATGAAATATTATTACCACTACTGGGTCATCGTTGCAGTAAATATATAAAGTTAAGCAAAAATATCTAAATTTAAAAATATAATAAAAGAATCATTTACATAAGAACCTCTCTTTTAAAAGTGAGTTTGTTACTAACTAAAATAATTGATACTTTTTCAACTATATCTATCTATTTGTAGTATATATAGATGATGATTTTAAATCAAATAATATTATCCATAAAAGATTAAAAAAAATTATATTTTTTGGATTAACTCATATTTGTTACTAATAATACGCATATGATAGTTCACCTATCTACTTAGTGTATTTTCTACGTAATACTAAATAACTACATTATATTAATATATGTGATGATGCATATGTGCAATATATAAAAATAGTAATTGACTATAATTTCAACGAGCCATACAAAAGTACATACCAAAGCTTTTGCAATTCATCTTTGAAAGAAGATTATGAGATTATGAGACACACTAAGACGAAGTTACATAACATGTTTTGGGCCTTAGATAGTATCATCAGGACTATAAGAACTTCATCTAATCGCCTGTTATTATTTCTTCAAATATCTATTCATAAAGAAATATAAGCCATTCGCTAACGCGTCTCTTAGATAGTTCTCTTGTAAAACAGTTACCTTGATGTTTTATTCGTATAAAAAAGATAGTTAATCAAATCATAAAATCAATATAATTGTTCTTCTTATTTTTTTGTTTTAAATTGATCTTCTATAATGAAAAGAATTATGACATTGATATAAAAAGAATGTAAAATACAATTAAAGTACATATGAGCTAAATTGTCAACAAGGTTTGAAATTATAAATAACCGAAGACATCCTTTTTCAATAATAACTTTAATACAACTTGATGACTACTTTTCCTAAAACAAATAACGAATAAAATATATATTAATCATGAAATTGTAAGGATCAAAATTCAAATAAAATTAGATATGTAATGGTAATAATTTTTTAAACTAATTGTAAGATTTATATGGTTTGTTGACTACTTTTGCTAAAGTAAACTATGAATCTAACTTTTTTTACAATTTACATAGTTGACATTCATATGTCAGTCATATATTATACAAAATTGAATATATTGCATATAAGTCATATATACATACATACAAATACATATTTTAGACTTATTTGAGTATCAATCATATGATTGAAAAATCTTATAAAGAAACAATGAATTTACAATGAAAAAGTTGTATATATTGATTCTAAAAGAAACTAAAGGGTCATATATAATTACGCAAATTAACCCAAACATTTACTCCCTCCATCGCTAAATGATAGACCCATATACTTTTTTACGGTCTCCAAGATACGATGTAAAACATAAATATTTTTAATTTTACAAGTGTAAAAATGATAAGAACTTGATATTTCAAAAATATATATTGAGACGAATCTAACAAGATCTCATATGACTATATTATTTCTTATCGAGTAATAAAAGTTTACGGTAAAAACTTTCGAAGTTTGACCCAGAGTCAAAATGGCTCTATTAAAAAGGGATGGTGGGAGTAATTTATATTAACTTATATGAATTTAATTTATATTTTAGTAATAACAATTTTAATTTTTTAATTTGACTTTTGATCCTTATAATTTCATCATGTATACATATATATATATGTATGTATATATATCGTTTTAATATATAATAAAATAACACTCTTACAAAATTTAAAATAATATTATATGTAGATTGAGCTTATGATAACATTAAAGAAATATTTTCATAATATTTGAGTATTATATATAAATAGAAGACATATTATTATTTTATGCATAAATAAATTTATATAGAAAGAATATAAAAGTCATCAGTTAATTTTACATATCTCATCCAAGTTTAATAATTAAATAATATTATATGAATGTATTTTTTGTTTTATATATAGATATATTAACCTTAGTATATTGATCATATTTCTAGTCTTTATTGTGAATGAACTAACGATAATTCATAAAAGTAAGTAAAGAACTATAATATAAAGGAAATCTTACATTGAGAAGTCTCAACAACAAACCAATATTCCTGATGATTGTATCAATTGTACATTGTATGTCCAAACCTGTAGATGAAAGATAAAAACGATGTTAGTTGATAAACAACAGAGAATTTGTGCAAATATGATTTTTTTTTTTCTTAATCATCGATGTTAATGAAAATGAAAAAGTGAACTGCTCGAACAAAAAAATGAATTTACTTTAGATGAAAGACAAGAAAAAATGATAATAGATTGAAGGATATAAAGGAATGTTAAATGTAAGGTAATTCAAGATATAGTGTTAAAACACATTAATTGAGTGTCATTATTTCTCAAAAACATTATTTATTCTCATTATTTTTTAAATTAGATTTTTAATTGACATTATTACCAACTATATAGTGTAGT
The DNA here is from genome assembly GCA_003412495.2 of Echium plantagineum. NCBI lineage: Eukaryota > Viridiplantae > Streptophyta > Magnoliopsida > Boraginales > Boraginaceae > Echium > Echium plantagineum. The sequence goes on from QFAX02000456.1 coordinate 152,282, forward strand.
TTTAAAAGTTAAATGTTATCTTTAGTAATTGTTGTATTTGAAGATCTTTCTACTAATTTTAACTTCTAACTTTTGTTATAGTCGAATTTGAACTCTTATAAATATTTAATAATTTTTACAACTTTTGTGTCTGGGTATTGATTTTTGATCTCATAATATGCATATTGTCATTTTTCATCTCTCAATATCAATTGATATTTTGTAATTAAATCATGTAAAAGAAATAGTTCTCCATATTATCATCTTTAGAGCTAAATATTATTTTGATAAATATGAATATTTTTACCTATTTTTTAGACTCTCGTGGAATATTAAAAACTATTTGAGCATTTAGGTTATGTCATTAATAAATTTAATGGAGAGCCTTATACTCTTGATGATGTGATTTTTATTGGCTCTTGAAATTCTCTATCTTGTTATTATCACAAGGATTGTTGAAAATATAGTATTTGAATGTGCTATAAAATTCAAATTGTATTAGTTTAATTTGATTATATATGCTTAGTTTTATTTTGATATAATTATTATTACAGAAAGTAGAATTGGCTCATCAAAGTGATTATCCTAAAATTACACTAAATAACACATTTAATTACATTTATTGTGCAGGAAATGATAACACTAATAACGGTAGTGATTCACCTTCTCTGAGTTATTTGCATTCGAATGAAATAATGTAGTTGTGGCGAATAATTAATGGATACAAGTGGTTGAGATGAATTTTTTATTTTTCAAATAATCATTAAAATTACTTCATAATGTACCCATCCATTCAGCTTCTCATTAAAAGATACATATAATTGAAAAATTAAAGTAATAGTAATATATGAATGGGGAGGGGTAAAATAGTCTTGACAAAATGTGGAAGAAACACCTAAGGGTGTTGGCTCTTTTATAAGTATTATAGATTATAGATTACAGATTATAGATAATCATTAATATTACTTCATAATGTACCCATCCATTCAGCTTCTCATTAAAAGATACATATAATTGAAAAATTAAATTAATAGTAATATATGAATGGGAAGGGGTAAAATAGTCTTGACAAAATGTGGAAGAAACACCTAAGGGTGTTGGCTCTTTTATAAGTATTATAGATAATCATTAATATTACTTCATAATGTACCCATCCATTCAGCTTCTCATTAAAAGATACATATAATTGAAAAATTAAATTAGTAGTAATATATGAATGGGAAGGGGTAAAATAGTCTTGACAAAATGTGGAAGAAACACCTAAGGGTGTTGGCTCTTTTATAAGTATTATAGATACTGCAAACAAAGACTTCTACTCTTATTTAGTAAGCCTTGAAGAATAAGCAAACAAACCCATAATCATATCTCACTTCATCATCTCTTTCAACTGTTGTCGAAGCTCTTCAAATGGCGGAAAAATATGATGGCTGTGAGTTTTGGCTTCCACCAGAGTTCCTCAACGAAGATGAATTTGTTTTGGATTTCAAAGAGAATGAAAAAGAAACCAAGAATTGTTTCTTCAGTGATTCTCTTCAGGGCTTCACTACTACCCAGCTTTCTTATCACCAGATTCAAGCTGCTAGAGTAAGTCGTATGATTACACGACCATATGATAACACGTTCGAACATACATGTTTTATTTCATTTCACCATTCGATCATACATATTTAGACTCGTCTTATTTGATCACACGTCTTTAGAAGTACGATACTGATTAGTACTTTTATGGATGGTCATCTTGCAGTTTGAACAATTCAGGAGGGAACAAATATTGAAGGAACAAAATCAAATGAAACTGACCCAACAATTAGCACATAGTAGAGCAAACAATGGTGGAAATAAGCTTATCGGTCTGTCGAATTCGCCTTGGCCAACATTGCAACAGTCCCATCAACATCAGCCTGGATCAAGAACGAGTGCTGTGTTTTTGGGAAATTCTGGTGCTACCAAAGAACGCACTGGAACAGGGGTTTTCTTACCAAGAAGAATTGGATCTGTAGAATCAGACAAGAACAAACCTGGTAAAATAAAAATTTGATCTTTTAAAAACCACTGATGTCTGTAAAAAAAACTAGTTAGCTATATATGGGTAAATCTCTCGATCATATTAGCCACCTCGTATGATTTGACATATTCAATGAGGACGAGACGGGACGGGACGGGACGAGTCATTTATTAATATGCCTAGATTGGGTCCATTTAGTATTTACTGATATTTGACAAACCTGGTACTGTTACAGCTTGTTCGACAGTTCTATTACCAGAAAGAGTGGTCCAGGCCTTGAATCTGAAATTGGAAAAATTTGATGCTAAGCCTCAAATTCGTCCCAGAAACATTGGTTCATCAGTTGCTTATGGTAAAGATTCAAGAATACTACTATCATGTTTTTTTAAGAATACTATGATTGCTTATTTCGACATCAACAATGCCCGAATGTGTTTGAAGAGACTCCCGTCTTAAAGGTATTGTGGTCGGATCAAATCGAATCGAATTAATATTATTTTTTATTTTTCAGAAGCTGCTCTGAAATATGGCAAGAAGAATCAGTACAACGGCAAACAGAGACAAAACAGAGAGAACAGTACAAGGATGCAGGCAGTGGCTGATGAAATTCAATTACCTCCAGAGTGGATTTATTAAACTAAAATTATATAACTATTCTTTATAATTACACACTACATGTGGCTGTCTAATTGTATGTGCTTTAGATTAATAAATTGTCATGAGTATGAACTAGTAATAATATTAATAAAAATAATTATTCTTGGTAGGTTTAGTGAAATTGTCTCAAACAAAGTGTAGTTTGCTACAGGCATGGTTGGGATCTCTTTTTGGTTGATTTTACCAGTCTGTTTTTTATTCTCTTGAATGGATCTTGGGGATAAATATGTAATATTCCAATAGTGTTGTAGAGGAAATCAAATTCAATGAATGGATTGCTTTTTCTCTAGTTCTTTTCATTTTAAAGTTGTCTATTTATTTTAGATAATTTGAGTATAAAATTATTTTTATTGCATATTAACGACGAAGGCATGAATACAAAAATATTACAAATAAATAATAATAAAAATATAAAATAATTGTCTGAATCCAAAATTTCATAGATGGTAATTTGGGTCAGATATACGAGACTATTGAGCTATCGGGTTGAGTATGATATTTATATGGAACAAAAGTTTGATGGTTGGGGAAAACAATTGGTTGAAGAAAGCATTTCCACCATCATCTATCACATGCCTTAAGCTTCTTTGCTTCTTACAATGAGATTCCTAGTTGAATGTATTGGCTAGATATGGGGACAAGCCTAACATGGCCTTTGTCTTCCACTGAAAAAGATCAATCTAAGAGAATATTTTAAGATTTGTATAATCAAATCTTGGTGTCAATCAATAAAACTAGTGTAATGTGTGTCATTTTTTTGGGGAAGTAGTCTCTCATCCACCAAGAAGGTGTTTGTGATTATGCCCACTAGATACCCTATGCCTCTCTTTTGCCAATTGGATCCTTTTCCTTTTGCTTGACTCTATATCTTTTCTAGTTTCTACAAACTCTTTTAGGTTGGGTAAAACCATTATGCTTGCCCCCATTCGGAAAAGTAACCGATCATAAATTGTTTATTCTCTTAGGACATTATTTAGTATTGGTCATTTCTATTGCCGTCTATCACCAACTTGCCTCTTGTGTGCTAATGTATAAATGGTTGTTTCAATTCAATGAAATAGATTAAATTGAAGATATTGAATTAGTATATGTTGTTGCCGACTTACCAACATGTTTGGTTGTATTGTTTTGTTTGGTCAACTACTAAATTAACTACTTAATGCTTTGGATGCATGTCGAAACCTCAACTTACTTGCCAGACCGATTAGAATTTAGTGGACCTTGAATTAGTCAACTAGTTAGTTGCAATGATTGATTGTGTGCACCAACTAACTATATGTTTCAATATGGTAGTAAGTCAAGGATGATGTAGTAGATGGAACTATAACATCTTAAACAACAATTTCATCTACACAACAATGTCAACTAGAAGCAAACCTTAGGTCAAACCGGATCGAGAGTGGTTTTGTTCAATGATTTTCCTACTCCAGTTGTTGATAATGACACTTCACTTATAGCGTAAAAGTGGTTGAGAAAACAAAGAGATGTAAATGTCATCAACACAAATCGGGGTTGAAAAATCATCATATGTACTTTTGATCTAGTGTACTATTTGTCTTTTTAACGTTTTGATTGAGAAGGATGTTTTCAGTGTCATGAACGAGAAACTCGATGAGAAAGAAGTTGTCCTTGTGTTATTGAGATCACAGAACAACCAACAAGAAATACACAGGTTAAAAAAAACAGACTATGGAATAACCTATACAATAGGAACAACAAGCCCCAACGTTTTGAAGAGGCTCCTGCCTAAGCGAGGTAGGGGAGGGAGAGGGGAGGGGGGGGGGGGGGGGTCGAGTAACCTATACTGAGCAAAATTTACTGAAATGGTTCTAAAAGTAATCAGACTTTGCTAGTACTTGTGATAAAGCTGTCTGTGGAATGAGCACTGGCAACAAGTTCTCGGAATTTGACAATAAAATAGCCACAGAAATGTCCTGCTACAGCTGCAATGAAGATTCCAACGTTGAAGGACATAACAGAGAGCATGACCGCGTAGCTAAGAGCTACCCGGATAGCTTTGATACTAGAATGTATCAGACTACCGCGAAATGGTGTGTTCGCGGATTTAATGGCTGGAGATATCGAGAGCAACTCAACTGTTAATGCAATCAAGAATACCAAAGACAGGGCTAATATGTACATCCCCAGATGGTTATCCGGCCAGCCGTGGAATAGCACTGTCACATCCTTCCCCCAGAAAAAACTCATCTGCATAACCATGTTTTGCATATTCATAGCATCATTGCTCGATGCTGGACCCGTTGGTGTCGGCATAGACATAGACATGTTGCTAAATTCCGGTGTGTGAACTTTTCAGAACTGAAAGTAAAGGTTATATATAATATGCAAGATAAGGAAAAAACATTCGCTAGTATCACCAAAAGATTTATGTTTTTGGTTTATGTGATGTACATATCCAAATTGGGACTTGGGATAGAGTGATAGGTTACTACTGTAATTGTCCCTTTCTTGATTAGAAATGGTCCTCTATATTGGACTGCACCTCATGTCCTTATCTCAATATTGGTTTCGGCAAAAAACAAAATTACTTCTGAATGAGTATAATCAACAACATTCCTTGTTGAGGGGATTTGATCAGAGCATGTTAGACCAGTTAGGCGAAGCGAATCTTTGGAGAGGCTCCCGTCGGAACTGATAGGTCAGGTCGGATAGTACTCCGTCTTACCATTATAAACGAGCCATTTTTGTTTTATTTCATTACATCTAACAGCAACTGAATATAAAATCGAAACATAGCCAAATCACAAATGAAAGGATGACTTACAAAGAGGGGGATAATTTATTTATTATGACAAAAGTACTGTGTTACATGGGATAATTGTTACAAGACAACTATTTAGCAGTAGAAAATAGAAGTCTTATACATTTAAGCATGATTTTATTCACAATATTTTCTATATTCCAATGATGATTACAATAACATGGAGTGTTTAGCTCACTTCACGTCGATAAATCTAACATGTTTATGATGCCCATTCACATCTCTTTTGGGGATTGTGATAGTAAGTACACCTTTGTCAAATTTTGACCTTAGTTGATCAGCCCTTGCATTATGAGGCAGCGCAAATTGGTTCATGAATTGGCTCTTACTGCGACGTTGCACTTGATAGTATCCATTATGGTCATGCTTCTCTTCTGCTTCAATAATCTGCTCCCCTGTTATCTTCAACATCTTGCCATCCTCAGCAACGTATACTTTGACATCTTCTTTCCTGAAACCTTTAAGGTAATCGAAGACTTGTTCAGTTTTACGTTAACACTAACGTAACTCAATGCCTCAGCCCTCAAAGCCAAAGAAGATTCAAAAAGCGAGTATATTAAGAAACAGTCTTCATGTTGCGTACTATCTTATACTCTGCGAAGACATTGAGACATGTTCATGTTAAAGTTAACGAGAAGAAAAAAACCTGGAAGATCAGCTTTGAGGACATGGGCTTCTGGAGTGTCCCTCCATTCAGTTGAAAACGACGAGCTAACTGAGTTGTGGTGATGAGAAGAATACAGAGGTGGTGTATTGTTCGCAAAATGATTGTACTCCCTGAAGGGGTCATAAGCATCAGAAGATTGATTTCTTCTCCCTGCAAATGCTGGTACAATCGACATTTCCGCTAGCTTTTTTTCCTTGTGTATGAATCAAAATTCTTGGTGAAGATCGAAAATTAGAACCTCGTTTATATAATGCGACATTTACATGTAAGAATCATATTCTTTCTTGCTAAGGAGAAATTACTATAAATTCGAAAGGGATGTTCATAAACTATTAGTGTGTTGTACTGTTATTAGTGCTAAAACTGCAAGAGAATTAGATTCCTCCCGACATGTCGACGAGATGTTGGAAAACAAATTGTTCACTTTAGTTAGGAATTATGATATTCTTATAAGAATACGCCAAGCGCGTCATATGTTTTTAAGAAAAACTGTGTACCATAAAGGATATTTGTAAACAGAATTTTGTCATGAAAAATAAAAATTTAGTCAGCCTCTAGAATCATCCCTCGCGAACGAAAATTGCTCAGCTTAATTATGAAAATGCCACATTTTACTGGTCAAAAAAGTCACACGAGAATTTCTTACTGTGGTTTGCAAGCTATTATGTCATTACATTTTTTTTTGCTTCGTCTCATGTAAGTCTTGAATCAACTTCTTGATATTGAGATAGGAAGATCCATCCTCTTGTATGCTTTCACTAGCCAATCTTGCAATCCTCTCCATTGAAATTGCAAACTCATCTTTCTTGTCCTCCATCAAATCTCTAACCATTTTCTCCACAATTAATCTATCACAAGAGTCTTTCATATCAACCCCAATATTCCACATCTCACTCACACATCTACTATTCACTTGTTGCTCTGAAATTTTGGGCCAACATATCATAGGGACCCCACTAGACGTGTTAAACGAACCGGGCTGGACGGCCCGGGCCCGTTAAAGAAGGCCACGGCCCGGCCCGGCCCGAGGCCCGCAAAGGCCCGTCTATCCTTACCGGGCCGGGCCGGCCCGGCCCATTAAGGATTCCCAGGCCCCTATCTGGCCCCGGCCCCTTAAGAAACCGGGCCTGGCGGGCCCAAACGGTATACCGTATCGGCCCACACGGTATACCGTTTGGGCCAAATAGTCCAATTATTTTTGTTTTGTTTGAATTGTACCATCAAAAATAGAATGTTGCTTGAGGGATTTGAACCATAGACCTCTTGCAAACACAATGAACACCTTAACCATTGTGGCAAGACCTCATTTGTGTTTTTTGTGCATTGGTATTAATAAAATCATTATATTATGCAATATCTATTATTATACTAAAACTTCAATTAAAATTAATTAAGTTTTAGTATTAATAAAGAACTATATTCATCATTATATTACAAATTAGTTAGACAAATGTATTTTTTTCATTATATTATAAAAGTAATATAGGGGGCAAACGGCTAAAAAGCCTAAAAGTTGAATGTTAAAATTTTCTTTACAAGATATTGTTTAATGTTAATTATATTACAAAAGAAAATAAATATTCGTTAATATACATAGTTTAATTTATAATGTGTTCATAAAGTAGTACATGGTGTAATTCGATTTAAATCACAAGTCTTGTATAGTATTATTTAAGTGTATACAAAACGCATTAGTATATAGTAACACATCTTGTATTTTTTATAATATCTAACATTGAATAATATTTATAAGCATATCATAAAATAATGTGTTATACTATTAAATAATATGTAATATAACACTAATCTACGTTTATTATTTTAAAGAATAATATATTGATGCATCTTATGATTTTATTTAGATATTAGATAATATTATTAATTATAACATAAAATATAACAAGTAATCATGTTGGCACAATGGTAAAGTCCTCATATATGTTTTCTTTGGCAACGAAGGTTCAAACCCCACTAGCTTTACTTTATTTTTTAATAAAAACAACTACAAGATTATATTGTATACGGTATACCGCGTATTATACGGTATACCGTGTATAGCGGGCCTAAGGGGCCGGGCCGGGCATTCGTTAGCTTTCGAAGGGGGCCGGGCCGGGCCGGGCTCAGGGATCTAACCCATAGGCCCGTGTTCGGCCCCTCATAGTTGCGGGCTGGGGCCGGGCCAGGGGCATGAGGGGGCCGGGCCGGGCTTGTGCCGGACTAACGGGCCGGGCCCTCGGGCGGCCCGGTTGGGCCCGGTTCGTTTAACACGTCTAGACCCCACATTCAATACTCTCTAAAGTTGAGTTCCACCCACTATGGGTTAAAAACCCACCTACTGAACCATGGCCCAATACCTTTTCTTGAGGAGCCCAATTAGTAATCTTCCCTCGTTCACTAGTCCCAAATCTTAGCTCATCAAGAAATCCACCAGGCCCATCATGGACTATATCGGGCCTTATGGCCCATAAAAATGGTTTTCCACTATTGACCAAACCATGCCAAAATTCTAGTATTTGCTCCCTTGTTAAGACAACAACGCTACCGAAGCTAACGTACAAAACAGACCTTGGTGGATTAGAATCAAGCCATGAAATGCATGTATCATCTTCTTGTAGTAAGCTGCCGTTGTTGGAATTGATTGACGATGACGACGATGAATTGATTCGAGGTGTTTTGAAGAAAGAATGGAGGGGACCAATTGTGTAGACTTTCGGGAAAATTGTACCAAGTTCTGAGACTATTGGAGCTTCTAGTTCTTGAAAAGTGTTGAGGATTAAAGCTGAGGCTCTTTTCATTTTCGCGGCTTGTTCGATGAAGAACTGTAAATGTGGATGTGTGGTTTCAGGAAGCCTACAAATACTTGGAAGATCTCTACGTCTCAAGGTGTTTTCCAATGCAGGAATGCATTGAACTAGCTTCTCCAAATCCTCACTACCTGTGATATTGTGAGATCACTAATTTATCAAAAATTAAACAATTTGTTCTACTACTGTGAAATATGACTCCTAATGACAGTTCAAAACAAAGATTGATTCATGATACCATACCATGTTAACAGTTAAATTGAATTGTTCATATATCTTCTACCTTCGAAGAAGATCTTAAAATCAAGAAGTAAATGAATTAATAACGCGTCTGTTATAAATATTTAAATAGTGCAGAGTTCAGATATACATTAACATTAAGATGCCCCGTTGCTTTTGCAGAGTTCAGATATGAGGTGCAAAATTAAAACCATGATGGAACCTCAGTTACATACCTTCAATAACTGGAAGTTGACCCTGTTGAATGAGCTCCTCCAAGTGTAGATAAACCCAAGCAGCCGTAGCATTATAAGTACGACAACTCATAACAGGCAGATTCAGATCTTCAGCTACATCAATTGCAAACGACATGATACCATCTGCAATTATACAGGATGGTGACAGTTTCCCCTCAACTTTATCATCGCCCTGGTGCCTCATAGAAACCATTAAATCCTTAAAAAATGGCTTGGAGACAGATTGGGTCGTTGCAAATAGATCTGTGACGGTTATACCTGTCCGTGGATGTTCAGGAGGTAGTCCATCGGGCATGGAAATAAAGTGAAAATTGGGATATTCATGATGAAAGTCGGATTGGTTTATGAGCTGAAGCATGAGTGTGTGAGTGTGTTCTGTGTTGATGAAGGAGATGTAAATTCCAGCACGGGAGAGAAGCTTGGCTAACATGAACATCGGTTTGATGTGGCCTTGTGCTGGAAAAGGTAATACTACTACATGGGGAGCCTCCATGCTGGTATAGAAGCTTGAGGGAGGATATGTTAATAGTAGCTAAATTAAGCATACAGCCTGCTGTTGAACAGGGGGGGGGGGGGGAGTTGTTGAAGTATGATATAAAAAACTGCCCCAAAGTGACAAACAAAACATGCCAAACACAAGTGATATATAATAAGTTTATAAGGTTTAGGATAAGCTCATCATGATCATGACTTCTAGGGTCAGCATTCTTGATAAGTCTTTAACATAATATAATACATAAGTATGCGTACGCTCTTTTATAGTACAAAACATCTGCATTTAAAGAGAGACGACATAGAAATTTCTGCTCTTCCTGCATAGCACAAGTATTTCCACTTCCAGACATTTATTTAAGGAGAAAGAGGTATTAGAAAGATATAAAATGTGACAATATATGGATTACATAAATTTGCTCAAACTACTCATCAACATACAATACATTTTTAGATGCATCAATTCAGAATCTAAGTTACACTAACACAGACTCTTAATTAACATACCTGATAATATGGTTACACTTCATTCTATATAGCAATTTATTCTATATATCGATATAGGATGCATGATGAACACACATAGACCATTGTCCATTAATTCTCTCGAACACGTTTGTGACAAACTGCCTGCCCCAGCTGTTACCCTTTGTCTTAACCATCTCGATACATGTAACATATGCTGTGTCACCTCTTATGTGTACTTGAACATCCTTAATCTCAATGTGGAGTGGAAACTCGTACTCAGCCCATACAAACTCCCAGCTACCCATTACAAGATCATAACCAGTGATGCCACTGACCCCTGTATGTACAACACAGACATGATCCCCTTTGGACCAGAGAGTTTTCATTGTCGCTATATCACCGTTCCTGAACGCATTATAGAATTTAGCATTAGCTGCTAACACTGATGCTTTGCTATCTTCTTGCAGATGTCTCAGGCAATCCCGAATTTTCGCAGCTTGGGCATAATTCTCTTCTTTAATAGCTGCTTGTAGCTCCTGTTCCAAACTCTGCTCTTCCAGTATGATACTTTCCCCGTTCAAAGTTCCCTCTGAGTCCTCAGCTTTCACTTTGCATAATCTCAAAATTTGTGGACGAGAAGGTAAACTGCGAAATTCTGTTCTGAACAAAAGCACCAGATTAGAAAATCTAAGAGCTATGCAGAAAACTTGAATGCACTAAACTTAAGAGCTATATTTATGGAAGATATCCTGCTAAACTGGAGGACGGTATAGTATGGTAAAGATCATTCACTAATGGAACTTTACAAGCTTCAGCTGAGAACATTTGATCACCAAACATGATTCCCAAGTAAAATGTCTCAGTAAACTAATAGATACGATCATATCTCATCAATACAATAACAAGGTGTGCATGACTAATTCAACATTATGATATTTTTAATTTAGCAATAGCCAAACATCTCATCTTACAGTATATATTAAGGATCATTTCTTTAATTTGAAAAAATGTTAGTGTTTAAGGAGGACCCTATACGTGGGGCGATTTATACGATCATGGGCCACTCTCCACAATTGAAAAATCATGGATCTATAGTTCTATACCATGGTATCAAATTCGTCCCCTCAAATATGCCCATGTTATCATCCATGGCCATAACTTGTGTATGGGAGGATCATATCTCGTTGATCTCATAGCCAGTAGTAGATGTATATTCTGCGTACTAAATACTAATGTCCTAGATCCATCTCTGATCATATCACGTCTTTATAGTCACGGACTACTTCCGTTACATCACTGGATTCTATTCTTAACGGTTATATTTATAAATTATAAGTGCGATACTATTCTTGATATCTATAATCAACAGTGAGCAAACAAAATCACAATAAATAAACAAATCATTAGTATAATCGACGAGTTACAGATGCAGATTCAGCTTTAATCATTACCTCCCCGTAGATTGAACTCTCTTCTACCAAGAAACAGTTTACTCCCACCATCAAAATTTCCACCCAACGGCGTGTTATAATGTCCAGGACACTAAAAAATCAAGAAACTAACCCAATTAAGCATACTTACTGGAAATTAAATATTGTATTATATAGAGTTCATATTAAGCTTAAATATCGAATATTTTTATTCTTTAAGCTCCAAAAAGTGGCTAATTAAGCAATATGTTCGCATATTCAAATGATTCATTTCTGTTTCGAATCGAATAGTTTTATAATAAAGATTGTAACTTTAAGAAGAATACTCACATATTTGAAGATTCTTGAAAGATCTGAAGCAACTTTAAGGGAAAATGAGGGAAAATAAGAAGTGCCCATTTCTTCAAAAACAGCGAAGATAAAGATAAAGAAGAAGTGATTGAGTAGCCAAAGAAACAGGTCAGCTTCTAAGCTTTAATCTGTTTCAACAGTTTACTTTGAGAGCGACTATGAAAAACAGAGGATGGTAGTTGAAAAAATCTGGTAGATTTCATAGATGGGCAAACCAGACCAGCTTAAACATAGACCACTATCTATCCACTACCACTTTTGATGGGGCTCAAAATCATAACCCAATTAGACTTGGGTTAGTTGCCTAGGTAGTATCGAGTTGGATTCGAGCGGGTACTCGCATTATTATGTGGTTAGGAAGGTATCAAGTAAGACTTTTCAATAGAGGTATTGAGTGGGTATTGGGTTACCCATCGACCATCGTTCAATTTAGAGCAGTATTTTTTTTTATCATGTTATTTAGTATATATGAGTCTGGTTTTGACGAAAATCGAATGCATTATCGAGTTGGGTAATTATCATTATGTTACTTGGTATAAATCAATTTCACCCGAGACCAATTAGGTAATCAATCAAGTGGCCATAGCAAAGTGTGATTTTTTTTAATTTTACCATTAAATTAGATTAGCGTAATTCCTTACTATACATCTCACCTATCAAACAAGAGAAGGCATTGGTATTGCTTTATTGGGGTTTTTAAGTAAATTTTCTTCACTAATCAATGTTAAGTTTCAACAAAAATGTTAATTTAGGGATCAAACACCTAAACATACACTAAGAAGGATCGTTTTCGTAACGGTGCACTTACGGAGACCAAACTGCAAGAGACTTCCACTGACGAAGACCATTGCGACAAATATCTCATAGTAGTTCAACTCATGCATGCTTGACTTTGAATAAGACACTGAGATGGTTTTACTTATTCTAGACTGAATATGATATATTTCCATCCTACAAGCCCTCTAATAAAACCATTCTCAACCTGATCCACCAGTGTGGCCTCTTCCGAGGTTAGCTTACATAGTTGGAGTAGAGAGTGGACCAAAAGAAGTTGGAATG